>PNEQ01057766.1:0-26279 GCA_003012365.1 Medauroidea extradentata
TTTTTAGTAATTTGTAAACAGTTGTGTGATTGAGAACCGTAGGGCTTGATAAAGTACTTTAAGGATTAGTTAAGCTCCAGGATTTAGTTGTATTTGATCTAAATCTGTCTGCTGTGTTATAATACAAACAGTTATCCTTAAAACTATATCCAAGAACGTTACTTGTTAGGCCTATGCTTTTTACATTGCCATGAAAATAGCCGAAGCTTGTGAGATATTCACAAATACCAGTGCTCTTCCCAATACTATTGTCACTAGGAAGTCAGATTAGAATGAACTGCAACCACATTTTGTTGTTCCAGTATCTCGCACAACCTGCAAGTACTATTCTAAATTTAAAAAAAATCTAAGTACATCGACGATTGAACCCATAGATTCAAGTATTCTGAGGTGTATTCAGACTCTTAGTGAAGCTTCTGAAGATATAGCCACAGTAATGTACAGAGATGAAGGATAAATCAGGCGACAACCAAAAAAACTAGAAGACACTTATTCCTTGAATAAACCTGGAAAGGTAAAATTAAAAAAAAAAAATTTGGAGTAATCTGCTAAAGATGGGAATTGAAATTGGTTTGCTATTCGTACTTTGTGATACCAATGGTAAATTCTTCAAGGTAAACAATGGTGACATTCGTTACATGAATAAAGAAAGTCTTATCAGTGTATTAAAATATCCAGATTTAAGGGCGTACTAATAAAGCATAATTTATAACTGAAAAACACCCTAATGCTCTTACAGATAATCTTTTGAATTGCATTTTCCTTTTGTTTCAGTTCTAAGTATAATTTTTTGTCTGTGAACTTGTGCTAGTTCGTGTATGTTAACATCTTAATGAATGAAACATGCTGGACATAATAGGACGACAGTAAAAAACTTTTCCCCTGACACAAACCATTTTGTCGCACCCGTGACGGGACCACACTGTCAGTATAATGCCAAATTCATTTAGAATTTTATTTAGCTGTTATGTTTAGATATTTAAAAACTACAGGTTTGTATAAATGTATTCCTCAACGAATTGAAATTGTATTGGTATTACGTTCACAGAATTATTAGTTCAACTAGAAAACTGTTACAAAAAGTCGAAAATGTGTAATACACTTGAGGCAAGGATTTATAATGATGAATTCGCCTGATTAAAATATATTTTATTATTTGTGTATTAATTAAATAGGGCAACTGAGTAGTTTATTAATGAACTGCACAAGAACACATTTTATTTTCAGATAGTTAGTTTTTTCTGTGTTTGAAAGTGTCACACCGGTAATAATGGAATGACCCAGCAGTGTGGTGAGGAAATTTTCCATTCTAGGCTATGTATATTCTCATCCCGAGACCAGACGACTGGGGTAGCTTCTGCATTGTAGCTTTATTGCCGTTTATTGCCCTCTGCCAGGCGACCTTGAGTCTCAACCCTCTACTATACCACCCCCTTCCCCCTAACCGCCCTTGCAAGTCCCTTCGACAAAAGGCGACATCCGGCATATCACTCAGCCAGCTACCTGCCTTCTGACTGAAGAGTTTAGTTCTGATGTCTCCTACATGGCAGCGCTACCCTCCAGACCTACAAAACCCCGAGCTTCGGTCCCTCACCACTAGGGCGACACGAAATTTTGTGCAACACGAAAAGCCTAGGCGTTGACAGTCTGTATATCTTAGTTGTCTGTGTACTGGGGTGTACAACTTTGCTAGGCACGATTATTTGTGCCCTCAAAGTTGGTCTAAATGGGGTGTGGGCAGGTTGCAGGCAGATCTGGACGGAAATGGGGTTAAGTAGACTGGTTTCTCGTACTTAAAAGTGACGTCTTTCTATTGGAGAGCCTCAGTGGGCGAATTATGTTGTACCTGATTTGATGTGCATATTATTTAAGATGGTGTTGAATGGAGAACAATCGTGGATAAATATGTTCAGCATGTTATTGTATGTTATTGTATGTTGCAGTAAAAGGAATACCGTATTTTTGCGTGTATAGGCCACACATTTTTCACTCAAATTGTAAATGACAATGTAGGGTGCGGCCTATATGCAACTTATTTAATTAATTCTTTTTTCAACCAAAATACAGTTTTTTGCTATAGTAAAGTAACATAAAAAGCTCTGGATCATAATAAAACAGCATTTAACGCATGAAAAAACTATTTACAGTAATTTTTTTATTATTGGCCATAGAACTTAATGACTGTCCGACAGAATGCTCGGCAAAAATCCCCTTGCAACATTGCAACATTTCACTGTTCCCGCCCGTATGCAAAGTAAACAAAGACAAATGCCCATGGAAATAAAAATTTTTATATCTATATCATAAATAAAAGATACACTTACCACAAACTATTTTCATCAGCAACAATAAATATTGTATGCATGGTACAATGTACGTTCCTTTCCCATTTTCACACAGGAACTTCTTTCCGACGGAGCAAGACTGTAGGTAGCACACGTACATGATGAACTGAAGCTAGGCCCTAGGTGGATCGATATGGCGCAGACACGGCGAGTCCAGCTAACAAGGTCACGCGCCAAGGTCATGCTGCACGAACATCTGTAACTGCAGCGTTGCCAAGAGTATGCGCCGCCTACAATCGCTTCATGGGAGCGCGCAGTTGCCACGTGTTACCTCACTGAATACTACGGCGGATAAAATACCTTGTGCGGCCTATATGTGAGATTTTTATTTTTCCAATTTTTGATTGTAAAAACCATGGTGCGGCCTATACACGCAAAAATACGGTATGTGTAAATAATTGGACTTGTTAAAGACATTGAGTTGGAAGGGAAGTTGGTGTAATTCGATGCACGCAGATCGGAATTAACGAAAATATATGGAGTTTTAAAATGTTCCTGGTGTGCGCCTCTAATTCAAGGTTTTCTTTAAGCAACTCGATCCCCAATAGCTATAAGCTTGTATTGGTAGCAATCTTGGGACTTGTCCTGTGTTTCATTTGTGCTAGATTACGGGAGCCAGGTTTCCAGAGGTAAATTGCCTCGCAGGTACGAGCAAGAACGGTTCAGCCCAATAGCACTTTCTTACGTGCAAAATATTTCAGGAGACATCCAGATAATAACATATGTTTATATTTAATTTAATAATTGGTTAATGTGCTGGAGGCAAATTAACAAATATTTCATACAACAAATTGTTAAGTTTGGATGTAAAAGGTTAAGGGCACGTCAAAGTTGGTCAAAATATTTGTACTTATTTATTAAAATCCACCAATATTGCGACATTCTCCAGAACCACGAGGGTACACAACATAAAGGTTTTACTGTGTATTAAAATATTTATATTTTCATCATTAACAATGCTCTCCGGTAAAACAGAACAAAATCTTACTTTAAGATCTTCGTCCTTGAAGTCAATGGGTGCGCTGAACTGAGTTTCTGCAGGATACGATGATTTGAGGTGAGGTGGGCAAAGAGAGTTCCTGTACTGGAGCTCGCTAAGACGGTGCCTGTCGGGAAGCTCGCAACGTCCTGCCTTCAACGCTTCTAGGTTCGCCTTCGAGAACACCTCATCACTGTCATCGAGTGTTTTCGAGTAGAGCTCTCCTTCCTCATCTTCCATGGGGAATACTGGACCTGCCACAAAGCCCAGTACACATGATGTAATTATACGTCTGTACAACCTCACTACGTCGAGCACAAGCTTTGACATGCCAAATACATAAGTCACTTTAGTTTACACAGGCAGTTTAAATATTTGATACATATGGGTGGTATTTATTCGGAATAGTTTTTATGAACAATGTGAAACACTGGTGTAACCATATAATATTTATTACAAATTTATTTGTTAACATGAACAACTATGAGAGAAAATTAACACTGGTAACTATGGGACAGCCAGGATATCTGCCGAAACTTCTAAGTGTAGGACAGTTTTAGTTCTATCTATAACACTTGCATACCATTAGTTGTACAGTATTGTACTCTATCCACATGTACACAAAAATATTAAACCTAAGTATAAGTTATTCCAACGTCAGTTAGTGAAAATTTATGTGGTTTTCTTTCACACTAAATAATATTATTGTTCTCACAGGTTTATTAGGTACAATAGTTGCCATACAAATAAACTTTAATGTGGCTAGATAGACGGGAACTTGCGCAGACTACAGTTCATGGCGTGGCGCACAGTACGGCCACGTGACTGGTGGTAGGGTAAGTGGAGGGGATCAGATACTGCTTGACTCGGCTGTACGAGGAGGTTGCTCCTGTGCACCATCTTGAAACCATAGTTACACACTACAACTGAAGACGTGCGTGAAATTGCTTATAACGCAGCAACAAAAAAAAGTAAATGTATGGTTTAAAATACAAAGTTTCAGAAGCAACAAGTTCTATGACGAGTGTGTCTGAACCAATAACCAATATTAAAAAAGATTTTGGCAAAGGGGGAAAAACTCAAATTGGATTGAATTTTTCAACACCTACGATAGAGATGAGCCAACTTTTCTATGATTGAGATGCAGGCTATCAAAGTCTCCTTTGCATCGACACTATGGGTGTAGTCGTTAATATCGCCTACGTTGTTCTATAGTAAAACCTCGTTAATTCGAAGTGCTCGGGACCGAAATTTTGTACTTCGAATTATCGAATTTTAAAGTTTTTTTTTTTTTAAAAAGGTGTTGCTACGCCCATTTTTACAGTAGTCTTCGAGAACTGTTAAGCATTCGAATTCAAAAAGGGGATAGTAGTATGAAGTAATTGGACCAAAAAAGATTGTTGCGTTTTTCTTGGCCGTCATACAATGCGTTTTTCTTGGCGAGCATTGTACTGCAAGTAGCGTGCATCACGTCTACTAGGCTGTCTGCAACTCTGCGCTTCCCCTTCACTTGTTCCAGTGCTCTATGTCTGTCACACGTTGCCTTTGCCACAGCATGTGATCGTTATCAGTTTTGTGTTTGCCGGCATATAGGACGACCCCGTACAAAATCTTGAAAAATATTTAATTATTAATTTTGGAATTCCCGGCAGAAAAATATTTCTTTCCATTGCCAGAAGCATAAATATCTTGTTTGTTATAAATTTATTACCGTTTTATAATATAAATATAATAGGCGACACAGACACCAATAACATGGGCAATACTGCCCTCAGGGCGCCTAAGAGCCAAGTAAATGAACAGCGACGGTAACACATGGCTGGCGACATCGTCAGTTCCCGGCTGCACGCCACATGCCAACGCAGGGCTGAAGCAGCTGCTTGCAAAGTCATCACATTCCTGTACGCTGTTGTCACCCGACTCTGAGAGCAATGCTCTGGCGAAACAAAGGATCTCGGCATGCGCTCCAGATGTACCGATCGCCAAACGACGCTAGCTGCAATGAGTTATTCATATATATATATATATATATATATATATATATATATATATATATATATATATATATATAAAAAGGGACAGGGGCACTTGTAAAACAAAAGTTAATCTTATACGTTGGCAAATACGGTAATTTATAAATGCATGGTTTTGGATCTCTAAGAGGCGGAAGAATGTTACGGATATCTTGAAGAATTTTTAGCCCAAAACTGTAAATGTTACCACCCTTAATCCCAAAAAAATTGTAAATATTTCACGCCGAGTCATTTTTACAAGTGCAAAGTTTTTTCAGTAGCTTTTAGAAGGAATACGTGACGTATTGTCAGTGAAATTATTTCATAAACAATGTAACACACCCAAAATAGTAATTATGACTAACCATCCTCCCGAATTAAAATTTGTAAACATAGTCGTCGAGTCATTTTCGCAAGTGCAAAGTTATTTTTTCATTAGTTTTTCCAAGTAAAAATCAGATGCCGTGTTAGTTAAACATTATTGTAAGTGGTAAGATGTTGAGTGATAAACCGCGACAAGCAGTGCAGCCAGCCAGACAGTTGCATGGCATCAGTGCAGTGCACACAACATGGCAACGTAGCACAGGAGGCAGCAAGCCGACACTGCGACCTTGACTGCTATCTGTTCTCTCCTCCCACGAGTTGCCAGTTACACGACACCAGCCGAACACGGGAAACAAACCTGTGCTTTTTTTGCCTGCCATTCTGCTGTACGTATTCTCCTAGAAGCTGCATTGTTGACTGGTGACTGGTGGAAGGGGGGAGGGAGGTAGAAGAGAACAAGGACTATACTCCGTACACTAAATATTGCAGCAGAAATAAAAATTTCTAACGAAGTAAATCAAAGCAATTGAATTATGTATTCATTCCTAACATTGTGATGATTGTGCCGTTAAAAACTTTACTTGTATTTTCCAATAATTAAAATGAAATTTATGCTGTACAAAATTTTAATGTCATTCACTTGACTGAATTAGCTGTAACCTTAGAATGAATAGGATATAGGAGGCACGTGCAGGATGACGCAACTCTGGCATCTGCTTGGTATGAGGCTAGCTAGGTAGGGGGAGGGAAGTGAAGAAGTTCTAAAAATAAACCAGCTCTGCCTAAGAGTTAGGAGGGGGGGAGTTGATGAGCTACCTTCTTCCTCATCCTCTTCTTCCCTCATTCACTCCGCTTCTCCCTGGTCGCTGAAATACTCCAGGCTCATGGCACATGCGCACGTGTCTTACCGTAACTGTATCTAGCTCACGGAGCGGGAGGAAAGCACAAAATCTCGTGATCGTCATATCACACAGCCACAGGCTGTGGCACGCTGTGCTATTCCTGCCTTCCATTCTTCTTTTCCTATCTCTTTGTGCGCATCACACACACACATATTCAAACTCGAGCGTCGTGCACAAGCAGACAGCAAGGAAGCATCAATGTCAGCGCGACATGGACAGACGCGGTAACGGAAACAAAGCCAGGGCTGTACAACGTCACACGACGCAGCATTGTTCTTGTATTTTGCACACTTTATCGACTTCTCTATCAAAATGACTTCGAATTACTACGACTTGATCCCTGTTTGGGCCAGAAAAAAGCTTCGAATTACAAATTAACCGAATTTCGAATTAACCAAACTCCATAGCATGTAAAATCCTATCCTCACGTTCGGGACCGAGCGACGGCTTCGATTTATATAGCATTTCAAATTAACCGAGTTCGAATAATGAGGTTTTATTGTATTGCAAATAAATCAATGTAATTCTGAAATGTCAATGTGTGGAAAAAATTGACCAAAGAAAGCAAGGGGAGGGAAGCATTCCCCCAACTTGCTAAGAGATTTCACTTAAGGGGGTTGAGGCAGAATTATTCTGTTCATGGCACAGCCTGACCTACGGACAATAAATACGAATGCAAAAAACCACATTGAAAATTACGATTTTACGTGCAGTGGCGTGAGAAGAAAAAATGTGCGAGTTTTAAGTTGTCAAAAAAATAGTTCCTACTTTAATTATATTAAACAAGTCTTTGCAAGGTTTTGGATTGAAGTAATCAGCTTATGTAAGAACTGATATAGAGTATAGAATTTCGTTGGAAGAAGTGTCAGTCAAGGAGAAAGCTCCAATAACCATAATTTACATCACTCCTCCCTCAACATAATTTCACAACAATATGTGGTACAAAGTCGAACGTACACTTTCTTGACACTAAATCTCACACAACATTTGAAATTAAAAAAGGACATTTGCCCCAAAATATTCCAAAAGGGCACTCGCCGCACACAATACTCTTCACAGTTTCCTGTGCTTCATATTATATACATGTTACAAATGCGCTTACATAAAGACAAAGCTGAACACACAATATACGCCTCCGAACCTGAGTTACTCAGGACGCAAACACATTAATACAGCACACATCAAATGGGTTAAATGGTGTACTCATATGGATTAACGAGCCTCAACCTTCAGACTTCAACGCTATCATGCCAAAAACATCAGTGTGTCACTTTCCTTGCCCCAAATAAATTCTGCTCCCCCAATTTTTTCGTCCTAGTTGACTTGGACAGTGCTTTTCCCGTTTCTTCAAAGTTGCAAACAGCAACATTTCGAAGCAACTCGAGACTCGTAGCGAGACAATTTCCTCAACATCCAAAACAGTTTATCAGACAGAGACTATTGTCAACTGATCCAGTCTTATTGTCAACTGATCCAGTCTCTCCTCGAAAGGCAAAACAACGAAAATCGGGACGCTGCACCAAATCCTCGTGATGCCACAGCCATCAGTCGTCAAATGCATACCTGAACTGCGATTGGACCTTCCATTCACCTCGCTTAGCCCAAAAACGAACTGGCAATCACCCACGCCTAATGGAAGAAGGTTCCCTCCGAGTCATCAACCATTGGCTCTGCAACTTCATCAGACCACTGATCGTCAACTTCGCCTGCTGCCTCCTCCCCCCCACTCACCTTGCAAGACTGAGCCCCGCTCGCGTCATCGCCTACCAAGCAGAATACCGTCGCCTCCCTCCCTTACCTCCTCTACCAGCCGAGACCCCTGAGACTCCCCTCCCAACAAGGCTGCCCCTCCACGGCCGTTAAAGGGATCGACCCGATAGAAGGAGCAATTCAGATACCCCAAAGACACTACCAACACACGCCCCATTTAACCAGGGAAAACAGAATCCCTGAAAAATTCCCAACAAACAAAGGGAAGCTAAACAAACCTCAGCCGACCGACATCCTCAAAAGAAATTACAAACCGAACCAAATTAAACAAACAAACGAAAAAGACCAAAAACAAAAACAACCAAGCAAAACTACCATAAAGGACGCATCCCAGACCAGCCAATCAGCTCAACACAATACACCTCGGACTCGCATGTAGGCTAATTGACATAACGCATGAATAAAAATTACGTACTGTATAAGATTTTAATAGCGCTACATACTACTCTCATAATGACAGCAGAAAATGATGCTTAAATCCGTTGCTGTAAGCTTGCCGTCGCTCACGTGTGAATGCCGCTTGGGTGACAGGAAGATAAGCCGGCATATCAGGTTTTCTGTCCTGTTATCTATTCGAGACAGTAAGCGCTGAGCATGTGTACACACGAAACGTTTACATGATAGTTTATTTTAAGCCATAGGTGAACATCTCACATAGTGTGCTAGAGTTACTTTTAAAATTATTTGTCATGATAGTTAACTTTTGCTGTGTTACTGATAGTCGACGTTTATTTGTTGTGAACATGAAACGTGCAAAAGAAATGAAGATTGATAAAGTAGCACCAAAAAGGAAGACAATTTTACTAGAAATAAAATTAGAAGTTATTCAGTGCAGTAATAACCATGAAGGGAACACTGAAATTGGCCATGCCTTCGGACGAAATGAATCTACAGTGAGAACCATTCTGAAAAGTAGAAATGACATCCAGAAACTGTTGAAGTCAGAGGCATAAACTTCTATGGAAGCGAGAGTGTGGCATAGAACACCAACAATGAATCTTGTCTTAATGGTATTTGGAAGACGTTATGCCTTTCTTTAGAGAGAATAAAAACCTTTGCTTTGAGGAAATAAGACAACAGATGGCAACGAACTTATCACTTCACATGTGAAACTCACTGCAGAAGAACTCTAACATGATGAGATGGAAATTGTTGATGGTACTGCAAATAATCCTACACTAGAACCGACAGCAAAAGCCCCACACTACATTTCTTTTTAACCAAAATAAACTAAGCATATGTGATTTTAGAAGATAAAGATGAAAAAATATATTCTACCTTCAAAAATGAAAATGGAAATATATCTTATGTGTACAGAGGCATGTACCACAAGTAAGAAAAGTTCTAAAAACCAATGCTGCTGGAAAGTTTTTTTTACGCCTGTTCATCACTACACGCAGCAGGCACCTGTCTGTGGTGGAGAATGTTGTCACAACACCCGCTGTGCAGGAGAGCACCTTGATAAATGCACCCTTGGTGGAAAAACAAACTTAGTTACATGCACATCAGCAGTGACTGGCTTACCTGCACTGTTTTGTTTGTTTTTTGTAGATATTTTTAAATTGTATTTACAGGTGTACTGTATAGATAAAATGTACCTACTGTATTCTATTTTCTTTCTTTGCATGTCTGACAAGATTGATACATATCTACACCTTTCATTTGTCGGAAAAGTGCTTGTTTTGTGGACATTCACAAAACAACTACATAAACTTACATTATTTTCCACGGGAATAGTTGGAACTGTCAAAACGCGGATTCACATAGGGCAAGCATTTCATGGAACACATTACTAGAGTGATGGTACTGGCCTGGGACAACCTTTTTGTAGATGAAAGTTTTCCTCTTTACAAAAAGAAACCTCGGCAGTAATGTGCGGAGGCAGGCGCTCTTATCTCAGGGGGTAGGATTCAACACGTGTGGTAGGTTCAACTATTAATAATGTGGCCAGCATTCTCTGTGAAATCTGTTTATTATTTGCACTTTTTCCTCTGAAAAATACGATTACAAGATCGCGTTGCCAGATGTCAGCACCCCCTTGATGCAGCAAAGTTCAAAACCACCCCTCTACATGTCTCCACGACGCCCCTCCGGCAACGTCATACCATGTCAAAAGCCGTTTAAAAGAATAGGGTGAGCGGCGATCTCGACGAGGGGAGCTCAACGAGATTGCCGCACACGAGAGCGCCAACATCCAGTGACGCGCCGTTTATTACCATATTCAATTACAGACATAAGTTAATTTGGTTTTAATGTAATGATTCCTGGTTACATGAACTTATATTAACTACAATATTTTACTTTAAAAAACATAAAGTAATTTTAAATCAAATAAATTTGAAATTGCACCAATGGCCGACAGGAAATGGGAGGGGGGGGGGAGAAATCCCCGTCGCTAGGATGCGGTGCCCAACCCACATTCCTGAGACACTGCCATCCTCTTGGCCTAGCGACGCTCTGTCGCGGCTCTAACTACCACACTAGCAGAAACTGACATAATATTACTAAAAGTAGAATTACAAGTAACAGAGAAAAGACACAGCAAAAAGTTTTCTATATAAATTCCTGGAAATTACTAGAGCTTTAATTTGAGAACCAAAATGATGCTAGGGCTGTGATGAAAATTAGTACTCATGAGTAGCTATCAAAACAAAAAATTATGCTTTAGAAAAAAATATTAAAGTTATACAACTAGATAAAATAAAATTTAGAAATGTTCTTGAGTAGTTGGTTTCATGATTACACAGCCAAGTACTACTCTAAACATTAAAGTTATCTCAATATTAACTGTACAAGTAAGGCACAAAAAAATTTATAATATACAGGATGTAGGGAAATTAATAGCCCAAACTCCGGGAGGCGATTCTTCATGAAAAATGAAGTAGACATTATATAGGACACTTTCAAGAAAAGTTATTGTTAAGGGCGGAATAAGCCCTTGAAAATCGAGTTTGAAAATCGTATTTTGTCAAAACAAAAAAAAGGTTAGGAGTTAAATTACAATTCTTTGGGCGGTGTTGAAGAATTATTGAGCTCTTAAACATTAAAAAATGTCAGCATTCTAACATTCCTATTTCATGAAAATAATAGGAGTTGCCTCCCTTACATAACATATAATTACGTTGGCATTACGTTTTGTGAACATTACATGTTGTCTTTTCGGGCAGTACACTGTGACGAACAAAAAAGGTCCTCTTGTCGCAAATGCCTAGAAAGAACCGTTTACTGGAAAAACGGACACAACCGTTCTGTGCATGGTATGTAGACAAAATGTGCTACAACTGCTAAGAAATGTATTTGTACCATGCTCTCAGGAAAATGCAACCCGTGAAGCCGCTGTTGAAGCTTGTCGCAAAACGCAGCAAAAAAAAAAAAAAAAAATGCTTATGCACGACTCGGATAATGTGGCAGCAAATTTGGTGTAGCAAAATTTACAAAACGCTATCATTTTGATGACATAAATCCGCGAAATTCATAATCGACGGTACTTTCTTTAGTACATTCTGAAAAGATATCATTATGTCATGTATGTAATTCGGTAATAGATAAAACAATAAAGAAAATCGTACCGGCGATGCACCCAAGTCGGGGATGAATCCGGACTGGTTGATGGCATTCTGATTTTGGGTATGTAGGCTGTCATCATCTCTGCATTGTGATAATGGAATGAGACCCTACGAGGGAACGTTGCCGAAATAAAAGGGTGGGGGAAACGGTAGTTCTAGTTCTTTGAGAAATCCTACCGACCAGCGACATCGTCCGACATGATTCCCACTTCCGAAAAATTGGTGCAGTCACAATGCAGATATAATTGCAGCCTACAGGCCTAAAATCAGGATGCCATCATCCAGTTTGGAGCTATCCCCGCCCTAGGGTGTATACCCCATACGATATTCCTTTATTTATTAATTTACTATCAAAATACGTACATGGCATACAGATATTCTTTCAGAATGTACTAAAGGATGTTCTCTTGTTTATGAATTTTGTAGATTTATGTCGTCAAAATAACAACATTTGTAAATTTTGCTAAACCAAATTTGGTGCCACATTGTCCAAGCCGTGCATAGGTAAAAAAAATACATTTCTTAGCAGAGTTGTAGCACATTTTGTCTACATAACAGGCACAGAACGGTTGTGTCCGTTTTTCCGGTAAACGGTTCTTTATAGGCTTTTGCGACAAGAGAACCTTTTTTGTTCCTCACAGTGTACTGCCTGAAAAGACAACATGTTCGCAAAACGTAATGCCAACGTAATTATATGCTATGTAAGGGAGGCAACCCCTGTTATTTTCATGAAATTGGAATGTTAGAATGCTGAAATTTTTAAATGTTTACGAGCTCAATAATACTTCAACACCGCCCAAAGAATCGTAATTTAACTCCTAACAATTTTTTACGTTTTGACAAAATACGATTTTCAAACTTGATTTTCAAGGGCTTATTCCGCCCTTAAGTTTTCTTGAAAGTGTCCTATATAATGTCTACTTCATTTTTCATGAGGAATCACTTCCCAGAGTTTGGGCTATTAATTTCCTTACACCCTGTATAATACAGAGGATGATATTAATTTCAGTTCACCTTCAATGTCTTTTTAGCATTAACATTTCTGTTATCTGAATCAATAGTCAGTACTGGGCTCCTTGCAACCACGCACGGCTACAGTCCACTATCGCAATGATGCATTTCTCCAAACCTTGTTGTACACTTTTTAATTTGGACAGAAGGGCACATTTGATGCTTATATTAAAAAATACACTAAACTTTCACACTGCTGGACAAGCCAGGCCTTGCCAAATAGACAACGTCGTCGCGCTGTGGGAGGATGGCTAAGTAAACACTTTGCATACAACAACAGGCAGCCTTGGTTCAGCCCTAATGCACTGGCAGCTTTTTGTTGGAGAACCAGCATACTGGCTGTGTGGTGGCCTCTGTCATATAATAGCTAAACAGTTATCAAAATTTATTAAATCATATAAAAATAACTGTATGGGCTGGTATAGCAAAGTACTTCACACTAGGGTTAAGCGAGTCCGAGGTGTATATATATTAAATAACACACTGGTATTATAATTGACAATACACATTAATAGTCAGCAGAAATATACAAAACTGCTGCATTCAGTTCAGATGGTTCGCACGTAGGTTACTATTTCATGTCTATAAACAGTATCATTGAAACAGTAAATGCTAGATTAATGATGTTACAACATATCCCAAAAAAATGTGTATTTTAAATGTAATGTTCCGGATTTCAGTGGAGTGTGTCAAATTAGTATCAAATTTCAGTTTTACCCAAGATTCATGATGTTATAAATACAAAGTGCATATAGTATTACTTGTTTGTTTAAAACTTGTTTAAGAAATACAATTTCGCATTTGTCTAGTAGATAGGATGATCGAGTTATAAGTGTGTTGAGCATCATGTTATATTATGAAAAAATTAAGTCCAAAATATGTATTACAATTTTTCTATAAAGCAAGATATAATGGTATTAAACCTATCCAGAATATCAGAAATATAGGATGGAAGGTAAAATACAAAGTTCACAGGTAATCCCTCAATTGTTAATAGCATGGGCAGAATACTTCAGTGAACGTTACGTTAGTGAAAATGTTAAGTGAAGATAATTCAACAACCACTACAAACAGGACGTTGTTACTACACATGTACGTATGTCTGTAGCAGCCCATCCAAGTGAATAAAGAACTGGAATAACATAACGAATAAGAAAGGTTGACGCCTTGCGGTACTTGGCCCTACGTAGTGGGTGTCAGAAATCCTGACGCCTAGCTCGCTGGGGGGTCGTGACGGTGGCGTCTGAGAGGATGACATTGAGCCTCCCCTGAAGATAGAGTTCGGGAGAGCCTTCTTTTCCCCACGGGACACAGGCATAGGCGGGCACCGCTCCCACAATCAGTCGGCTTTCTCCCCAAACAAGCAGTTACAATTTGGGTTAGCTGGAAACTTGGACGCGATCTAACCCGAAGATGTGGGAGGGGGAAGGTTGGCAGTTTCACTTCTCATTGTTACTGCGGGCCTGGGCGAGCTGCAGGAGTTTAGCCACACACTGGAAGTCTCGGCGCGGGTGGTCGCAGCGTAGGTCTGGTTCTGGTCCTTGTCGGACAAGGTTGGGTGGGAATGGCAGTAGCCGAGTCTCTGACGAGGATTCCCAGGGGTAAAGGAGAGGGTTTTAACGTGTGACGTTGCAGTGGTGCGTTAGGTTGGCGGGACTAATTTAGGAGGGGTGACGGGAAGAGGTTCGAGGAGTGGTGACACCTCCAGTGACCTGATGAGTAGGACAACACCCTCCACAGTGTCTTCTCGACGCTCAGCTGCAGCAACTCTCCTCTGTGCTGTATAGATCCCTGTGTAGGGGTTCAGGTTGGCCAGTACCTCTCTGACCAAGTTTGCTAGCTTGGCACAAGCAACTTGCCTTTTGCCTGCCCTACACTTGGGAATACCCATGAAACAGTTTACCTTTGGAGAAAAAATTAAAGACGTTACTTGAAAGGAGAGCAGGCGTCCTGACTAACTGCGTCAACAAACTATAGGGCTCCAAAAGGCCAACACGTTTAGCAAAAGAAAACAACTTGTGAATCCAGATGACATGTATCACATCGGAGAACCTGTTGAGTTCAATGCAAAGCATGGCAGCTATCCCAGCCACTGTTTCCCGCACGGAACTCGGGCTCCCCAACGCAAACCATGATTTTTTGTCTCGGGTTATGCGCTGGTGCGGATGCCGGATTGGCGAGTCTCCTTTCTGAGGGACTTGCCCAGTGTAGTGCTGACGAGAAGCCGCGGACGAGGTAGACAGACGGGGCGACAGTCTCCCAGAACAAGAGGTAGCTTGCCGGTCTCCTAGTTTACTTACTTGCAGAGCCAAACTGCAGTATATTCTAAGAGAAATGAATTAGGAATGGGTAAAAGAAAGGAGCAGGGAGCGAAGAGCTAAAGCACACAAAAGGGAAGGTCCATTTGAACTGTGTTTTATTGCTCATAAAAGAACAATAATACCACCCTGTGCTAAGTCGTTATTGCCATGAGGTGGTGGAAGCAGCAACAGAAAAGAACTAGTGCCCGTAGGGAGGTCAACCCTGTTGACAAAGGCTTGGCTTGACGTCTTGCTGGCTTGTGGGGCAGCTATCT
This sequence comes from Medauroidea extradentata, assembly GCA_003012365.1. Taxonomy (NCBI): domain Eukaryota; kingdom Metazoa; phylum Arthropoda; class Insecta; order Phasmatodea; family Phasmatidae; genus Medauroidea; species Medauroidea extradentata. Next base: position 15,485 of record PNEQ01057766.1, read on the forward strand.
TTCTCATTCTCTCACGCGAGTGGAGACTTCTCGCGGATGCGTTCCGTTGAAGGGCAGCGGACGCTGAAACCCTCTTCTTCCCGATGAGAGAAAGTTGTAAAAACAACTAGCAGAGAAGCTTAGCAGAGAAATCTGCTAGAGTTCGAGTGTGCTGTATCTGCCGACGCAGCGAGGCGCATGCGTGGTCACAAGAACACTCCCACTTCCTGAATGTAGGCCTACAATGGCATCATCATCCAAAACTGTGTACACAGAAGATATATTACATCGGAAAGATAGAAGTACGCAAGAAGATATTTCCGGAATGTTCAAGAGGAACATACCTTATTCTCCTACTCACAAAAGGGCGACAGAAATAACATCATTGATTGCAAATATGATTTGCACAGACTTTTTGCGTTTTAGTATTGTGGAATCAGAAGGTAAGAAACATTTTATTTTAGGCCTAACAAGTTTAACTTTTTAACTCTGTCAGATTTTTAAAAAAATTACAAAACAACCTGTACTAAAAAATTTAAAATACAACATAGCTTGCAGGGTTTATGTGACAAGTTAGGCCTAATATTGTTTGAATATTGAAATGGTTTGTTGTATTCTGCCCATACTACTGACAATAAAGGCGTGGTTACTACTCAATTATTCTTGATTTAGCTGTAGCAATCTGTATCCGCGAGCTTTTCTGGAATTTACATTCCATCCAGAATACTGTAACACATTTGAAAATAAAATACATATTGATATTAAGCCATAAGAATGAATAAAGCCAGGAAATATCAAAGTACGATTTATAAGTACCATTATTCCACAACACAATAATTTTCACTGTACCGAAAATTTGAAAATTCGTATTCAACTTACTTTTACATTAGCTGTCAACACAAAAAATAAACACACTCCAAACTGAACAATTAATATTGTTTAGTTTATAAATGACTAACTGCACATACACTGCTTTACTCAAGTAGAATTATAGACGGAAAATAAAAGCTCATCCTGCTTATTCTTATTAGATACTAAGGACATTGCGAAAACCAATTTTACGAATTTTAAAGCATTAGCATACCTCACCATGTTTACAAGATATTGAGGATGTCGGGAAAATACATGTTACCCCTTTTCAACCTTAGTACGTGCCTACATTGCAAGGGGAAGCTACCATTAAATGTCCATACATCAAAAATTATATTAACTCTCCTGCCAGCTACACTATTATGTGCACATATACTGTATTTACTCGTGTGCAGTACTCACTTTTATTCCAAAACTGATAAAAATTCAGAGGTGCATGCTAAACACAGTAAATAGAACTTTAAAAATAAAAAAAAAAAATAAACAAAAAATTACTTGGAAAAAAAAGCCTGGTGGGATTGCCGGAGGGCAGAGGGGGGGAGGGGGAGAAGGCGGAGTTTTAGTCATACACTGAGGAGTATAAAGAGTGGGAGGGCGAGAGAGAGAGAGAGAGAGAGAGAGAGAGAGAGAGAGAGAATGTTTCTCCGCCTGCCCAGTTCCTCTATCATTAGTCCTCTTCCTTTTATTCTCCCTCCCCCTCCCAAAAATGCTGTAACGGTCGCTGCTAAAACCGTAATTTTTCTGTTTGCTCTTATCCACGTTTCAGTTCAAAGTGTGGCTTAGTGATTGCACAATATGTAGGTTAAAAACTTGATTAATGATGTCAGATGTTAACTAGCTTTAAACTGTCTGTTGCAAAGTATGCTGCTAGGCAATTTGATGAGGCAGAAACAAAAGTTAGTATGTGGCAGACGGAAGCAATTTGAGAAGTTAATATAGACATCTCGCAGCGACCGGAAATCTTTCCGTGGGGTAAGAAAGGAAGAAAAAACTGCGACTGTTCTCCCCCCCCCCCTCCTCGCGCCGAGGGAGAGAAGGCAAGGCCGAATGGTAGGCTGGTGGTTGGGGCCCCACAGTCCTCAGCTTGCTGTCACCCCAAGCTGCATTCCCGAGCCTTGCTCTGTTGTCATGGCACGTCATCTCGTAGGCGAGAGGGAAGACCGAAGCTGTAGGCACACAGCACAGCAAGGGGGGAGGGAGTGTTGTGCAGATGTGCACGCGCTTGCACGCACACACACACACGTGTGCCAGCTGGCTGGCTGGCTGGCAGGCAGGCAGGCAGGCAGCAAGCGACCTTGGCAAGTTATTTATAGATAGCTGTGGACAAGGTAGAGGCGAGCCATATCCCCCCTCCCCTCAAACTCACCCCACCCTCTCTGCAGGCACTCTCTAGCCAGTGTGAGTGTTATTTTTCATCTCTTTTCTTTGTTGTAAGACGCGGTTTCCTTCCCACCCCTCCTTGGCCTTTAGTCGATGCACCCTCGCGCTGCTCCACCACCTCCTCCTACCCCCTTCATTTTTTTACACGATAGCAAGAGACATACATTTTTTTGCCTGGAACTTCTTGTAAAGATTACGGTGCACACTAGGGGAGTGCGAATATTCAAAAATGAGAATAATTGCGAATAGCATTTCAAATACTATTCGCATTCGAAGTTCGAATACCGTACTAAAAAAATACGAATAATCACGCTCACAAATGTTAAGGTTTATTTCAGTTGCTAATACGCACTTTTGTTTTTAATTGCGGGATCAAAATCAAACATATTTTTAGCTCATCTCAGGCATGAACAAAGTTTTTCAGTGCACACTTTCGATATATAAAATGGCAAAAGAAACCGGAAAATAACGCGCCTTACGAACGTGACGAGGCCCACACCAACACCATCTTGATCGACATTGTGAATGTGATTGTGCGCACCAATCCATGGCCATGTGGCACATCAACGCAAATAATCATGAAAAAAACAAGCAAAGCATTAATTTTCTAAACAGTCTGCTATGCTTGAACAATAAAATATTGTTTCCACTGAAAATTTACTTTAGTTGTGAATTTTACCACAGTAAATTTCTGCTTGCTATGTTGGCTATACTGTACATCTTTTGTTGTATTGATGAAGTACGTACACATATCTGTTATCGTGGCTAACAAAACACAGAATAGTGTCATGTTAAAACAAAAATCGTGGCCATAAACACTAGTCATGACGTATTTTTTAATTGAAACCGCGTTGGTTTATTTATTAAAGTGTTCGTTGTACCTACTCACAAACTTCCATATTACGAACTTGAAAATTATTAAAAGTTTTGTAAATCGAAGGATTATTGTATTTTATCATTTTAGGCCTACTGTGATCCGTATGTTACTGTCTCGGCCTTGTCGCCAGTGTAATATACATTTTTTCATCATAAGTTTTACCGTATCGGAGTAGTTTTATGGCAAGAAACGATGAAAAATGTGTTCGTAGAGAGCAATGTTGATATTTCAAAGGAAAATTCCAGATTTTTGTGAAATCTGCGATTCTTGAGGGGAAGAACCTGTTCATATACTTAAGATATATTTCCATGGTACGCGATTACTAGGGGTGGATTTCTTTACTTAGTGGTGAGCTTTTTGAAAGTTTTACAGATCTGTTATATAATTAAAATTGTTCCTTAGTTACCATCAATCATATGATGGAAAGTGAAAGTAACGGAGAAACAAGTTTTCAAAAGAGTAGTGAAATCTGAAATTTCATTAAATAAAATAAGTAAACAGCAGAACGTAATATATGTCATTTGGTTTTGAAAACTCTTACAGGTATGTTTTGAACATATATGTTAAATAACTGTTTTGACCAGTTTTGAGTTTCTTGCAAGATAAGCAAGAAAATATACTGTGATGGTACTCTCTGCCCATCACGCTTGTGTCGCAAAATATATATAATGCCCCAATCGGCCCCACCTCGCGGTGAGCTACCGAATGTGATTGGGACACACACACACACAGCTCCACGTAGCTCACGACTGAACACCAGTCGGTATGAAATACAAGCTAATTTCTCAGGGAAAATTGTGGGTTCGAACCCTGAATGAATGAAGAGATGCGTGCTACGGAACAGAAACTTGATTTTATTAAGCCTTTTTGCACACGGTAGATAGCATCACAGCGCGCATGGCAGTCAGTAAATCGGCAAAGAAAAACAACCTGGATGCCTCCAGAGCATCGTGCATCAGAAACGCTACCGTTTTGTCAGGCCGGCATCTTAAAGAGTTCCCAACATGTATGATATTTACGTTGTTGCGCGAAAAGCCATCTCACAGGAACATGAGACGAATGATAATGGTGCTGCGGCAAACCGAAGTTACGGTCTAGTAAACTATGCAATAACAGCAACTCGCCTCATCTTCATCGTGTCTGTCGTTGCTACAGTACACAGGACTCCACAAAAAAAAATATAAAAAAAAAATATATATAAAAAAAAAGAGAAAAAAGAAAAGCTTAAGTTATTGCGATTACTCAATTACCGACGCGGAGGCAGCTTCGCCTCGGACGCCAAGTCCAACGACCACTATAATTTCGCATCACTCTCTCAGCTCCCGAAAAAACGTCCGCTTAGCACAAGAGACACTCAACAACTGGGGCGAGGAAAAGGATGCCACAAGCCACCAAGATGGCGAGCAGAAACTCCTCCTCTACTGTCTGCTAGGAACTCTTTTAAATGACCATGGTCAATTCGGGCCAAAACATACCTTATAAAATATACAAAAGAGAACTGACAACCAGAAAACTTGCACAGTGTGCTTACATTTATTAAACTTCACGCCAGGAATTAAATATTAAATAAACAAAATGGCAGCGCTCGGCGGAGTGATACAACTGACAGAGGCCAGTCGTTTTCTTGGAAATGCGTCAGAACAGCACCCGCATTCCTAAACCTTTGTTCAGCTCTCGGCTGGCGCCAGCCAGTCGCTCCCCCCAGGCATCCAAACTAGGCTGATAAAGCTGCTAAACTGAAAACTCGAATAAAAACTTTGCCCGCAATCTAACCAAAAAAACACAAGAGAGAAAAAGGTTGGCGTTTTTGATTATCTTTAAATTGATACCCCCCATGATGCCGCTACATTGATTTAATTTTACCGTTAAAATAACTGACCTCTGATTATTAACCGTTTAAACTGACATTAAATTACAACAAAAAAAAATCTCAATATAATAGTGAGCTTCCTTCACAATATTCTGTTTTAGCTAATAGGTTATTCATTTAAAATACTTCCTTAGAAAAATTTACATAAATTAAAATTTGATATTTTTATAAATTACCCGACTGCCACGCTTAAAGAAACTATGATTACAATATTTTTACACATGTTTGTTCTTCTTGTTTCCTGGTGATCTATTAGGTACAGTTCACCCCATTTGTAGAGATTATTACTTTAATTAAATCTTATGTTGAAGAGAAAAAAACTAATGTGATATTTCAGGTAAACAAAACACTCAAAGCACAAACACACACAAAATTGGGAGGACAAACACCAGGCTCCTTGGAGTGCAGAGCCGGGCAAAGGCTCTTTACCATGGGCCACCACTAGTTCCCTCCTAGTTGCCCCCAAATCTCAGGCCTACACCTCAATATGTGGCTGAAAGGTGGTCTTAACACTTTGGCAGCTGTATGTTGTACACTGACATGCCTTCTGCGGTCTCAAATCTCCGAAAACAAGAAAATTAAGTTCTACTATTGTCCATTACAATTAAAAAAAAAAAAAATTAACCCAGGAGCATACTCCTACTTAAAGCAAAAAAGGATGGTTTGGTGAGGCCAGTTACTTTACATTACTTACACTTGCACAGCACAGTCAATTTGGTCTTAAATAGATAAGCATTTTAACTTATTCACATTCCTCAGTGGGGTATATACTTAGCCCTACTTACTGTTCTAGCCAACATTGTAAATTATGACTGTGAAATTGGATTAGTCCAATCACATTCTTTTTTTTTTTTGGAGTGAGAGAGAAAAAAGTTTTTCATAGTCTTTGGAGTGCACAGGTAAGTATTTATTACCAACTATTCAAATTCAAAACTATTCACAATGTATTCGAAAATTGTAATACAGTAAACCCTAGATCTAACGACACCGCACTGTGCCAGATAATTATATCGTTAGATCGCTGATGTCGTTAGTCCCGAGGTAATTAATTTTGACATCCCCTACATTAAAAAAAAATTTTTTTAAGTGATTTTTCTTCCTTAATGTTAATCTAGAGCAATTAAAGACTTAAAATAAACACATTTTCTTGACATTGTATTTTAGTATAACGAAAAGGTGTCTTGCAAATAAAATGGTGCTCCATAATTCCCCATGTGCCGTGACGCCTGCGGCCGTGAGTCGCGGTAGGTATGGTCTAGTCGTGTAGGATGGGTGAGGGGCGGGCAGGGGAGAGCGGCCGGCTGATTCACGGCTTGTCTCTGCTCCCTCAACTCGTGCGCGCGTAATTCATCCTGCTTGTCTGGCGCACAGCTCACTGACAACAGAACGACTCATTCTGCAACGATTTAAAACATTTCAGTAAAGCCATTAAGTATTTATTATTATTATTTTTTTTGTAACAACACATGAACTGTTACAGCTTGTTGCCATTATACAATCTTAAGCGATACGAATAAAAAAGCTTATAAAAGAAAAAAAGTCCTTATTTTTTTAAAAACCAGTATGCCTATTAGAAACACGAATTTGGAGCCACTCAGAAGGGCTCAAAACGGACTTTTCAAGGTGCTGTCACTAAAATAACAACTGAATTACTCGTCGTTTTTTTAAGTCTTAGGCCAATAGGAAAAATCGTAAAACTATGCACAACGCACCAGTTTAATGCTCTGCACTGTGAATAGAGGCAGAGTGGCTCTCGACACGTGGGCCACAGTCGCTCTAATCACTGCCCTGTTGAACGAGCATAATTAAAAATCTTATCAGCCCACATGTAGCATACGTGACTATTGTAGGCAGTTTTTACACTGCAGCGATTGCCTCACGCGCCGAGTGATCAATAACAGCGGAAGTTGTCAAGGTCAAGACGAGCTGAAACGCGCAACCTGATGTGAAGCAAGAAAAAAAATGAGAAAACGCAGGATGTTTTTCTTTCTTTCTTTTTTTTGTTTCGTTTACGGACTGAGTGCCAAGCTGGTCCTTTTTTTCTTTTTGCCGTGCTGTAATAAAAAAAAAAGAACCGTGTTGTCTCTTCATCCCCAACCCCCTGGGCCCTCGCCAGACACGGAAACAAAGACGAAGGATGGGAGGTAGGAAAGAAAGGCAAACATGTGGCACTGCTTTGCGGCCAGGCAGGCTGCTAGTTGTCACGTGACTATCACAGCCGGCAGTTGATGCGAGCAGCCCCGTGCACACAAGCACAATCTGCTTTGTCGGCAGGGGGTGGGGGAGTGAATGGTTATTGGCTGGCGTGGACAGAAGGAGGGGTGTTATCAAATTTTAGCCGTGCTGTACTGTATACAGTATTCACCAAGCAAAATACAACACGGACAGGCAACAAGTCGAACAGTACAATACCATTGCTATGCGCACGTCCGGTGGTTGACTGCGTGGCAGGTGGCACTGAGTCGTGTAGGAGTAAGGAGAAGAAAGTGCAGAGAGGACACATGGAAAAATGTGTGATAGGCGTGAAGGGTGGAGGGAGCGTGGAGAAGTGAGGAGATAAGGCAGCATTAGTCATCGTGTTTCACATGACAGTGTTGCGCGGGTAGCCTAACGCACAAGGCGCGTGCGCTTTAACTGCATTCCAGCCAAAGTTTCTAAAATTTTTTTACAGTTCTTTTTTGTTTCACAACAGCATATCACTAATTTATTATAACTGCGGTATGTTATTGTTTAATGTAAGCAAATGTATTTTTAAATACATACTTAAATACATACATACTTCATGTATCCCTTCCTTCATGGGATAATGGAAGTGTGGATTATCTACTATATCTAGATAAGTACATTTTTCTGGGCAAGGTGGATAGATGAAGTGATAAGTTCAGGAGCAGGGTGCCATGAATGGAGCTCCTGGGAGAAGGCAGTGGACAGCACTAGCTCCGTCACAGGGCACAGCAAAGAGCGGAACTGTCTTGTATCCTCACGCCTCTGTCTCAACTGTTCTCTTGGACAGAAGCTATGCCAGTTGTTAGGTGACAGTGAAGTAACATGTTTCTGCCAGGTCATCATCTTAGTGTCTTTGAGAAGGCACCTTACATTTATAAATATGAGCTTAGTCCTACACATGAAACTCTTATTTGTTTTCATCTTTTCCTTTCTCACTCACTATAATTACTCACCCCAGCAAGACACTAAGACACCAAGCACCTTACAATAGTCTTACAGTAAAGGTAGGGTGAGCTTCCAACTTCAGGCACTAGGTCTGCGAAGGGCTTCTGCCTCGAGCAACACTCTCATTTGGGTCTCACCAGGCTTGGGTCCTCTTGTGAATTTTTCCACCGAGCTAACGATTCTATTAAAGGGTAGCTTGAATGTCACGGTTGTAATTCATAGACGCCATGCAGTGTATGACTGCAGAATATGAGAAGTCCGGATACAGAAGCCAGCGGAGGATAAGTGTCAGTGAACGAGCCATTGTGGAGTGCAGAGTTGATGTGGTGGCGACTGTGGCTGTGACCTTGCTGTACCTCAGCCGGCGGACTCAGGGCCGTTTGCAGTACAAGGATCAACGATGCATTATGATAGGGCCAGGTTTCACCCAAATATTATAACAATTAATAACAATTTTCTATTTGAAATATTTACATATTAAATGCAAAACCTTCAATCTTAAATTAGAACAAAAAAGAGAATAAGTCAACTATAATATTCCAGCGGAGTTAAAATTATGAAAAACTGTGATATGTATTTGAGTAGGTTACGGTGTCAATAACGGCCATATTTGAATAAGACTACTAAACATTTAACTACCCCGAGTTAACATTGCTTAAAAACACTTCATACGCTGTTGTTGCCTAACAAACACTACGTCTTTGGTAATAAAGATCATGTTTGCATATGATAATCGTATTTGTGGATTTACAAACTGTGATATATTACTATGTTACTTAAAATTACTATTTGTAGAACATCAACATATCAATGCAATCTACGGTGACTTAAGACAAACAAGCAGATTGTATTGGTTGGTCGTAATGAAGCTGAATGTTCATTATGTTTTGAGTCTCAGAAATTATATTCTGTGATAACTTTAATGTACTGTTACACTAGAACGGGAATAAATGTTATTTGTATATTATATTACTTATTTATTTTATGACTCAATTGAGGTTATTTTGTTGGGTTACTACCTTCCCGAATACATATACTATGAAGAAGTTGTCTCATGAACATTAGGATTCCTATTCATTCAACCAAATGTATAAATTTGTCTTATTGCTCCCCCTTAGACCTCTTTACATTTGTCGCTAAATACAAAGGTGTATGTGCGTGTTCCAATTAAATGAGGTGTAAATTTCATTAATTAAGGCTGTTGTCTATCTTCCAAAAATCAGAATTTTGCTAACGTTTTTAACATTAAACTATGTAATGCAGACGCAAACACAGGTGGAAAACAGCATACTTTTTTTTTTTACTAAGAAATGTGAAGTATTATAACAGGGTGGCCACAGAAATGTTTAAATGAAATTCCTTGACTTTTTCAGGTTTTCCCTGACTTTACAATTCTTTTCCCTGACTCAAATAAATTTGCTATACATAAAATATTTCAGTGCACATTCTGAACATATCATAACAATACCGAAACAGATAACCCTGCACGAACAGAATTAATGTACTCACATGTTTCATCGTAGTGCAATATTTTACACATGATCTTGTTCCACAGTTGTATGTTCACATAGGTACAAAAAATTTTTTATAGCATCACGTATTAAAACACTACTCTTCCTGCACATTGCTAACATATAAAATGTACAGCTGTACTTCCACAATACACACAGCAAGGTACTATAGACATGTTTATTTCTGTCCTTTCAGAGACCCGATTTCTTCTTCAAGTAGTGCAGTCTCTTCTGCATGTTTTCCATTAGTGCCTTTTTCTTCTTTACCAACTCAGCGATTTCTCGTGAAATTCTTTTTTTTTTTCTTGATCAGCATTCTCTTGAGCTTTTTCGTTTGCTTTCTTCCTTTCTAAGGCTTCCTGATAATGACTTCTCGCATTGCGTGCAGCATGTATCATGGACTTAGTTATATTTACACAGTTGATACCAAGTGAACTGACTATCATACATCTGTCTTTGCGCTATTAACGATTCTTCTGTTTGATTTCATACCAAACATTCTGTATTTAGAGAAACCTCTCTCGAGAATTGCGATGCCATGTGAAAGAATGAGTATTTTCTTTACAAAATTTAAAATTTCTTTTATGTCACCTTTACAACTTGATAAAAAACTGATTCACATATCATCCAATCTACTTTCTTCCATCGAAAAATTTTTCATTTCTCCTTGAAAACATCAGTTCCGGAAACGTTCACAAATTGTCGGTGTACAGCATCAGCTTCTATTCCAGTTAAACATCTTTTCTGTACCAAGTGCTGCAATGTGCATTTTAGTTTCTCATCTCTCATACTTGGCTGCAAAGCAACATCAGAATCCAAACATGACACACCTTTTGTAAGCACATAAGTGGAGACCTTTCATTTAGTTTATTGCACAATGCCTGTAAGCATGTTCGACATTACTGTACCGCTACATGTACGTCTCCGCCCGCATAGCGTACACATGCCTCGACTGCTCGGCGAGCACTCAACTCCTAGCTCAGTTCTTGGGTGGTTCGAAAGAGGTGCAGATTAGTGAATTCCCAGCACGGGAGCGTTTAGCGGAAAATTAATAATAATACTCTTACTCAGATTACCATACAAGTTTACTAGTCACGTGACATACAACACTTACAAACTCACGACCACGCGGTGGGC
>PNEQ01057767.1:0-26275 GCA_003012365.1 Medauroidea extradentata
GAGTAATTGTGTGCATAACTAATTGTGTTGTGAGAGTTCTAGTTGATTACTGTTTTGTGTATTTCATAGCTTTGTGAGCTATTAAATCCAGTACTTAATTTAACTCTTTTATTTGTAATTATAGACCTCTATCCCAAAGAACTCATGGGAATTGCCCACATATAAAGTTTGTGTGTTCTCAAACTTGTAACAATACTATGCATACTCAAGCCCTGGCCATTAGCCAACTAACTGCTACTCAGTGGAACAACAGACAATGAACGAATAGGCGGGGCTTGAGTATGCATAGTACAATGGATTCTAGCCTGCAGGTCATTGAACTCGCGAAATTTTTCAGTCCCTAATGATCCAGCCCTCTCGCCGTGCACTGTAAGTCATGAGACCTGTAGTACACCAACAGGGAGTTTTCGGGCTTAGGTTCATGTCACTTTTTTTGGTTCCTCTATATGTGTGAAATTTTCCCCAAAAATACTGACATGCAACACGCTGTGTGTAAAATGGTTTGCGCAGTAGCACCAGGCAAATAAATGCTGGGAAGATTCCTCAACACATAACATGACTCTTCCCTTCCTGTTCCTGCCTCTGTAAGTTACTTATGGACAGCACGTTTAGTACCCGGTGTTCGAAAGTTGTTATAGCGTGCCATCCGTGTTCCTTTTAACGAGAAACTACCAAGCTTGTTCCCAACACGTGTAGGGTCCGCGGTGGCCGAGGGGTCAGTCCTCTCGCCTCCCACCAAGGCGATCCGTGTTCGATTCCCGGCGGGGTTGGTCCCCGGATTTCCGCATGTGGGAATCGTGCCGGACGATGCCGCTGGTCGGCGGGTTTTCTCGGGGATCTCCCGTTTCCCCCGCCCATTCATTCCGGCGCTGCTCCATACTCACATCATATCACCCCTCACCAGCACTAAAAACCTCGACGTTAAGCGCTGACCAAAGGCTCTTCACTCACTTCACTCACCCAACACGTGTACCTAAGAAAAGAACACAAGACTTCGAACTATGAGTACAGCTGTTTTTCTAGACTTCTGTAACTCCGAGAAAATTCCGCTCGGATTCGGAAATCTAAGTTGGCCTTTTTACTACATGCTATCCACTTAATGAACTTTTAGGGTCACCGTTAAAAGACCCCACCTAAAATGAATGTACACCAGGTAATTGCACTTTGTGTAGGGGCCATGACATTCTCATCGAGCACGCTACTGTGGCCTTTATCGCTTCCATACTAGCACTATACCGACCTACCAACATTTTTAATTTCTCAGCATAACGCAAACAATATTTTCATGAAACTTCTATTTATGATACATCATAACAAGGCTGTAAATGAATTTATTAACTATAAGCAAACTTAGCATCCACTAAAGAAACGCAATGCAATGCAGAACTAACACCTATTATTTATTTATTCGGATGGAGATTCACGGTTATGCACAGTTTGTAGCTGAGCTTGGTAGAAGGTTGATTTGATTCCGTGTCGCGAGTTGGGGGAGATGTTTTTCTTTGTTTGCTGATGGCGCCATGTTGGATAACAAATTAAATTACGTCTACGCAAAGGGCATACCGGAGGGAATTCGTTGTTTACAAGCACTGGCACGCAAAGAAAACTGTATTTTGATGAGTGAAAGAGAAAAACAACGCACGTCTCGTCTGCTTATAAGGTTGTGATGGACGTTCGACCCGACTGGAGCGCACAAGTAGGCTATACGTTTTATTAAAGGTACTGCCAACCTTACAGCCACGACGAGAACATGGATAGAGGATAACGTGTTAACTTATATTCTATGACGACAGTTCTCTTTCACGATATCACATTCGGACACGAACTGTTTTCAGTATTGAGATGAGAAAAATATTGCTACAGGAATTACTACTTTAAAAAGAAAAAATCATGAGTAAGTATACGAGTGTTCGTATTTTCATTTTAAGAATAAAAATTCTTACTTGCATACAGTTGAGATGCGCAACTTTATTCATTCGTAAAGTTTGTAAATAAATGTGTGTATGCTATAGTTATGTAATTAGTCAAAATTGTCATAGAGACTTCAGTCAAGTTTTATTTTATTCAGTATTTCAATGTGAACTGTTTTATGTATAGGGAATAGCCCGATTAACTTATTTTGATGTTAACTAAAGTTCATACTTATTTGCCGGCCTACCAGTATCAAACCATATAAAAGGAAACTTGGAGGAAAGATTTATGTTTTCACGCTGTAATAGCTACAGAGTGCACAGCGGGGTAGCGACAGAGTAGAAACTTGGAGAGAGAGAGAGAGAGAGAGAGGGTGGGGGCCAAACCAACCCTCTCCCCCCTTGAAGGCTCCCATACCATACTCAATGCCCATACCCGTTGCTTGTAGGCGGGGCTTAGATGGTCGTCTTGCTGTGACAAAATATGAAACATATGTAAATAATGGAAGTAAATTAATGAAAATTTAACAGTTTATGCTAGTCAATATAAATGTCAAATTTACTAATTATCAAAATGATCGAATAAATGGTTTGCGTGTTGTGGAGGATACGATAAGCCGTTGTGTCAGGAGGTCGCTGATTGGCTGGGAATTGTCTCCATGAAGGAGAAGGGGAAGCTTTGTCGCTGTGCGAGGGGCAGGCACTCTGGCCGCGGATGCCGGACGAGAAAGATGTCGGCTAGGCATAATTTTTATATATTATTGGATATAGAAACACTTGTCGCGTGTGCCGAACGCGAAAGACGTCGGTGAGGCATCATTGTTTTTATTGTAGACACGCATACGTAAAGTAACGCCTCGCGAATTTAAGAAGTCGGTGCGAAATTGATTATATATTTTATGCTATAAAATATCAATTGTGCTTATATAGCATAAAAGGAGGTTTAATATTCAGTAATAGCGACTCCTGTACTCTGGCACATCGGGTCCGAAACCCTACGTCACCAATAAAAACAATCAATTGCTTATTTATTTGACCTACCGCATAACACTAACTGTATCCTCGAACAGTACCAATTACCGTGCAGGTATATACGAAAAGCAACGAATCAGTAACAGAGATAAACGTTGCACAGTTTATTAATATAAAAAAAGGCGTAAAAATCCTATAGAAAATAGGGCCTCACCGAGATGAACAAAAAAACTCTGCGATGCCGAATATGTAGGTTTGATATACCAAACTACACTTATATAATTCAACAAGTATTTCCCTATCCTTGCCCCGCCAGGACTCTGGGATAGGCAACACCCTTAAGGCTGCCACCTGGTGAAGGGTGTGTTTGTGTGTGCGAGGCGAAAATCGATGAGGCGCTACGAGCGATGCTAGCAGGTGCATGTATTGTTACATTGCCTCTACGGCCAAAATTGTACAACGCGCGCGTAGTGTCCCGCCGTAACGTTTCTACTGTGTGATTTTAAGCGGCGACCCTATCACTTTACTGAACGCGTCACTGTAGCAAAGTCCAATGTACTTGTAGACCTCAATTTAAATCAAATCCGTTATATATGTCTAGAGAAACAACCGCCTGAAGAAGCTGATCTTAGCCAAGTACGAGGACTTTAAAATAATGCTTCCAATGTGCACGGTATCTAGAAAGTCGCATTCACAAGTAGTATGAAGTGTGTTTTCTTTTCGTAGATAAGCATTGTGGACTCACGTTTACTGGTCTCTGAGAAAAAACGTAACTCCGAACACACTGCACACAGTTCGAGTGCTATCCAAGCAGCCGCCTTAAGAGTGCCACCTACCACTCGCTTAAAATACGTTGTGGTGTGTTAGTATTTTATTTACAAAACTGTACCATATGCACCCATTGTATTAATGTACGAAAAGACAATACCGTGCAAACGATGACGGAAAGATAGTTTCAAAAACATCACGTCAGTTAGACAAGTCATTTTGGAGCCCTTCAAAACGGTTATTTAAGGAATTCGTGTGAAACTATACTCTAGAAACATGCAAAGGACTTTGCTGAAATTTTTCCTCCAATGAAAATTTAGTGTGATCACTGAAAGTGTCAGTCAGGCGAGTGATCTACGACAACCACTGCACGACGTGCAAGTGTCTTGTGGTAGAGGTGATGCCGTACCAGATGAACCGGTCAACATCGCCCTTGAGGCCGTTCTCATTCACAAAATACACACGGCCAGTAGGTGGGCGCCTTAAGGTGCTGATACAGGATACTTACATGCATTGTGTCAGGAAGTAGATAAGAATGAACCCGTAATGAACCGCGGACCCATATAAGTAATGGAAATATATGGAAATAAACTTATTTATTTATGCATTTACGCGTATTATTGGTATTTAAACTATCAGAGGAAAGGAATGTAACATACGCGACAGCTGGCTGAAGTAAACGAAGCAATGACGTCACTATCCTCTACATCAGTATATTAAAAAAAATTGCTGCGAAGTTCAATTCTAAAAATTTGTTGGCAGCAGTGTACACGGATACATCAAAACCGTGCTCGCGTTAGCAACGGCGTGAAGCAAGGGACTGCATTCAGGTTGTTTAATTGAAACGCCGGCTATCGATGGGGGTGAAAAGGGGGCGTTTCGTTCCTGGTAACGAAACAATTACCGCCATATTCATTATTTCCATATTTCACATTCTCTTTGTGAAGCATTCCACCCGCTAAACTCGCGCACGGCCGCCAAAGCGAGGGCGAGGGCAAGGGAGGACACAAGTTCATTAAACTGGCAAGTGTTTGATACCTGTGCGATTACGAGCCAAAAACGGGTGTAATTGCTAGGCTGGCAACAAGAAGGGGGAGAAAAAACTAGACTCGCATTGCATTCATAACACGTGTAATTGGTGAAACAGTCATTTATTCAAGAATTTAATTAGCTTCTTAATATCCGTTTAGAATGCCCCCGCGCACGCGAAGCGGACGCCGACGCGAAAATTAACAAACAACATTTTCACGCGTGTTTGGTAAGCAATCGAACACTCAACATGAATGCTAAACTCCATTCCATATGCACCGACTACGGATTGGTAAATTCACACACAAATCACGCGTGGGTATAGATTTTTAGGCATTTGGATGTTTCTCTACTATCTTTCCATTAAGACACGGCCACTTCTGAAAATGAAGGGGGTTAAAGCTTAGAATGATTAGAACTAAAACGAACTCGAAGTGTACCGTACGAAACAAATTCGAAATATGTTTAAACGCCTCCTCTTGCCACATTCCTTATAATCCGTTGTTAAACAGATGGCAAAGGAGTAAAGGCAAATCGAGAGCAAATTTGCGGAATGTGATGATGGTTCATTAAGGGCGCCGTCTACTTCACTCTCTAAAAACGCTGCAATGTCTTCGTAAACTGTTTTTTCTACGAAACTATTTCACATGTGTCCATTGTGCAAACGTACGAAAAGGAAAACACACTTCAGACTAGGCCGGAACCTCACTGTTCAAACACCATACTCATTAAAAACACTTTTCTAAGCCCTCCAAACATAGCTAAAAACGGCGTTTTTAGACTGCCGTACTTCAAAATGTATTAACTGGATGTATGTGAAACTCAGGTTGCGACATGCACAGAACTTTGCTACAGACTTTCCAACAAAACATTTATATGGTCACCTCTTGTGTCTCGTAGTAAAAACGGTTCGGCGGGAAACTTGCACGCTAGTTCATCGCTTGGATGGTTGAGGCGATGCAGCATTTCATGCGCGCTCCAAGGTCACCATTATGTATCTGTCACTTCTGAGCCTTTAAATGTATACCGTAAATTAGGTCAGAATGGTCGTAGAATGCCAGTTGAAATTGCATTGTGATTAGGATTGTTTGTTTTATGGGACTCAATTGCAAATTTTTTTTTAAAAGTAACTAATGAGTAATTTAGTTTTGAGTACTGGCGAGAGGCGCAGTATGGCCAGAGGATTGTGGCATTGTGTCACGGCAAATTGACGCTTAACACAGCAGGGGAGGGAAAGTTAGGAAAACATGGGGTGAAAGCGAGCGAACAGCCTTGAGCCGACGAGGGACGCGCGGCGCGGATGCTGAAAATTAGGGCTTCTGGCCACGGCTGTCACTAAGAGTACGATATTCACGGAAGGTCGTGGTTAAAAGTTTTAAAACGATACTCAGTATAGCATATCATCTCTCGTGGGACTGACGGAATAAATTCAGGGTTCCGAAGTATCTAAGTACATAAACGGACGTTGTTTTGAATCAATAATAATAGATCCCCACACTACATTAAAAAGAGTGAGGATATAACAGTAATAACAAAAAAAAAAACATGTATTTATTGGGGCTATAGAAGTAAAGTTTTGAGATTTGTGAATAGTTCACATTAGTCTTTAGTTACATGGAAGTTTTTGTATTTAAAACAGTAAAAATGGCGGCATAATGGCTGACAGAAAATTGTAAGCAGTGCTCAGTTTGTCTTGTACAGCCTATACCGTAATTTTATAAGGTGTGTCGCCCCCTTCAGCACAGTCTGTTTCGTTTAACTGAAGTAAAATTTTACAGCTACTTATTAATAATTGTTAATATTTTGTAATATGTGCCATAGTGAAAGATAAAATGTACAAGACAAATGGTGAACATTTGACTTCTAAGGTTCATTTTACAACTCAAAATATTTTACATTGTGACCAATACTAAAATATATTAACAGTTACTGCCCATAAGTAGATGTCAAATTCTACTGAAGTTATACGAACCAGTTATATCTGTTCATCTTCACATGTCTACGTCGCTATTTGAAAGAAACATCGCAGACGGCTCGTGTGGTCTTGAGGACAGACGCGTGAAAAGCAAACAATACTATGTCGTACAATATCATTTCTATTTAATTAACACTATCGTATAACAATAGCTAGCCGAGTCATATTCGCAGACGAGCACCGACAATGTGACTACTCGCCGGGTTATGACACCAGGACATCGACATTAGGAGCGTAAAAAGAACTCTGTGTTTATATTAATATAAGTTCTAAATGATGAACAATAATGCAAAATATTGTGCCTACTTACATGCAAGTAACAATTATGTTCTCATATACTAGGTCGTTTTTAACCATAACATTAAATCAAATGTAAACAAACACGTTACGGTATTTCCACAATGTCAGAGTTCTAGGTCAACGCTACGCCCATCTAGGTAAGGCACAAAATCGATGCAGACCTAAGGGTGTCGCTGACCGGCGAATGCAATGCAGTATCACCTCTACGTGCAAACCAATCAAATTGCGTGAAGTGTTTCACAATTATTATTTCCCCATAGGACTTTCGGCGGTGAACATCTCACCATTTTGTTTAAATTACAACGCATGTTTCTATCTACGTGTTTTCTAATAAGATTGGTATTTACCCACTAATGGCAGTCTGAAAAAGCCCAAAAATCATGTATCTAATAATCGTACTGAATGTTTAAATCACAACGACATAGTTTAAAATGTGTGTTCTTTTCGTAGATATATAAAATTCAATACACGATAAGTAGTATCATCAGAAAGGGAATAATAGCAACTCGCAGCAAAATATGTCAAGCGCTGATGTAGGGTGTCCGCAGCTAATGTCTGAAAAATATATTCTCACATTATCATGTTGACCCTGCAGTACAGGTGAAGACGTGGCGATGTTATTAATTTACTATTAACAGTCTGCTTTCACACCATCATTAAAACATCGTTACTATAGATATGAAGTCTAGAGAAGCGGCAGATGTGTCCCGCCTAGTATCGGATTGTCAGGGTAACTATCTCTGGACTACACTATACATCCAAACGGGGAATGAAACGACTACCGTAAAGTGAGGTTACTTTGCACCTCCCCCCCCCCCCGGGTAATTTTGCACCACCCCATTAATTTATTTTTAAATACAAATTCCAAAACACTATTTACAGTAAAGTAATGTCGTTTATGACTGCTGTGCACTGTGAAAGTTTAATCCTTTTAGGGGGTTGCTAACAGTTACTTTAAACGGAAAATTGTGGCATATTGTTACCCCATAATATAGCAAAGTAACCCCACCCCACCTTAAGATATGCTCAATGCCTAAAGCTGGGTTCACGATTGACTGAACGCTGTGCTTCAAACACGAATTTGTAGTTTCAATGAACCTGGTTTATGATTTTCGTGTGCTGGCCGCCATAAACTGCTCGAAACTACTTCATTACTCTCTATGCTTTTCTTAGGTAATAATGTACTAAGTCGTAAGTTCTTCTATCGTACGACGAGAGTGAAAACAAAACAGTCGACGATTAAATGTGCGACGATGGCGCCAGTCGTCCATCTTTCAGCGAGCCATGTAGGCTCTATGGTGACGTCACACGACCCAGGTTACCTCCCCACCTCCTTGCAGGGCTCAACACCCTACCTCTAAGACCACGACACAAGGGCCACAGGTGCGGCGAACTTGCTGCATGCTAACACGGGGTGCGAGGCAAGTCGATACCTCCTGTGACAAGACTGGTTGAAAACGCCCCGAGAGTAGTGACGTCAGCAGTGCTGCTTCTAGTTGCTCCGTAGATGAGTGCGTTGCAGAATATGTTCACGTCCTCTGGTCAGGAGCTCTCACAGTACGACGACGACCCTGTACGTCAGCTTTCGTTGACGATTAGCTTCCCCGAAGACGCCGATCAGCAGACTGAAGACGTGATGTGTGCGGAACACGTCGGGTTGGGCATTGAATATGGGCAGGTCTAAATGCCGCAGCGGAATAGATAAGTCTACAAATATCGCCACTAGATCGTGCCCTGGCTGTCGCTTACTTCACTTACTAGAGCGCTACACTTCAGTCTAATGCGTACCCACCCCCTTGCAACTTGAATAGCAATATAGAAGTCCGCATTGTAGTTGTAAAATGACCAGGAGATTTCGATAGTTTCGCTTGAGTTTCTGTTGTGAATTGTTACGGGCGCTAGTGTTGTAGCAACTTCGTCAAATTAAAGCTTGTGCAAATAGATTGTTTAAAAAAATCACTTTTGATTATAATAATTTCTGTGATAGTAAATGTTTTCTTTATTTTCTATGACATAACTTTTCGGGAATACTGTTATTATAATCATTTTCAGACTTTGACTAGTTTTTGTGTTGACCTTGCATTCCATGCCTTTGTTTGAATTTGGATTATGGCGGTTGAAACGCGTAGAGTTCATATTAAGTTATTGTTTTTTTTTTTGCAACGTAGATTTAACTTTCGGTATGATATGTGTTTTATGAATATTCCAAAATATGCCGAACAACATGTACTGGTCTAGATGCTTCGTTTCGTTTCATCGTGTAAAAATAACAGGCATTTCAGAGTTATGGTTACCGAACATTTGCCAACACCTGTTCTCAGTCGGGACATATTTCTTTGAAAACGAAATTAAATTAACTGTTCGTGATCTGCTTTACTTACACTCCAATTTGAGGGTAAAACTTTACATTCACTGTGTTTGATTGAATCTCACGTTAGGTTACTTAAATCGTAGTGAAAAAATAAATAGACACATTAAGTAAGTTCGATATACTTACGTATTCGATATGATCGAGGTATAGTAGTTCACGTTTCGATGCAAAATGGCGACTAGATATTCTAGCACGTCTTCTTTAGTTATATCGTCGTTGTGCGTACCCTTCCATTGCACCACGCCTATCTCGGAGGCCTGGAGCGAGCAAGAATAGGCAAAAACATGTCTAAATTATATACGGCGTGTCTCAGTATATGTCGTTTGGGATAAAGTGAGCAATAAAATTTTAACCTCTAAAAAAATCACTAGTCGTTACTACATATCATTCAACATTAACTATAGTTGCCTGCGGTTGGCAGCGAAATTACACAATATAGTTCCGTGCATTTTCCAATTCAAGTACAATAATACTAAAACAAAATCAAACAGAAATCGACATAATTGTATTTTATGTAGTTAAATTTTTTTATAATATTGTATCGATTCATACTGACTGCACAATTAATCTTGCACGCGCAAACATCAAGTGACTTGTCCAGAGAGGTTAGATATTTCACGTCGTTAGCCGTAACGTGCAGAAAGATACAAACTGACTGAAAATAGAACTTTAGCAGGGCTTTTTGAATGCTCACTTTATCCCGAACCGGCTATACCTGTCAAGCCTACGTATCTGTCACTACTGTCTTTTTGTTTATCTACACGCCGCGCATACTGCTGTTTGATTTTAGGCCAGAATACTCTGTGCGAATGAGTATATTATTTATAAAAAAAATCTTATCACATTTATTTTCCCGCATTTATATTACTGTAGCAATGTTTTCCTTACATCAATGCAGACAAGGGGATGTCTCCAAAAGCTATATTACGAAAGGTAACTGAGCATCACATATAAACTATGTCCAGAAACAACAGCATAATAAGCACACACGACATTTTACGTGCACAATGTGACAACACTGCACGGAAAAAGACCCCTCGTCACTCCACGTCCAGGTATTATTTTATGAACGTTACATCAAGTAAACGTAGAATCAGGATTGAACTGCTCGGGATATGCAGGTGAGAACAGTAGTAGCAAGATATCTGTGGAGCGCAAGAGGGAACTAACTACAGTGCCATGTTGCCTCATTGTGCATGTAAAACGTAATGTTGTGTAACTATTGCTTGACTATGTTTTAGACATGATTTACAGTGGTTGGGTGGCTGTAGTCAGAGGTAGGCACTTTATACTGAACTAGTTAAGTGGTTAAGTGAATGGCGAGGGTTACAGTTAAATGAAATATGTTAATTGAATTACGGTGGATTTACTCTACATAGTTAGTTACAGAATACTACAAGGTTATATTACATAATTTAGATAAAAGGGGAGCGGCTGTTTAGTTTAAGTTTGTACTCTACTATACGGTGGGTGACCCTTCGGACACCTTAGACCTCACCGTAACATGATTTGCCGGAGGCTGACGAAGAATGTGCTCGGCTATCGACGGATGGCGGCACGTCGTGGGTCTCGACCCAGGACCATCCTGGCGAGCTGGTGAAGGCTGGAAGGCTTGAAGGAGACAGACCCTGATTCCCCCGATACTTTGCATTATATTGCTATACCTCAGTGCAGGTGAGGAGAATCTCCGAGGTCTTTGTCTTGTGCAACTACTGACCTAATTGCACGGCCGTCGTCGCAAGCCCGTCCTCCCGGCGAGGCTCTTGGTACTCATAACGGTAATCGTATAACATTTTCGTCTCCAATTTAGCCTAGGATTCACGTGGTGTGCTTATTATGGGTTTGTTTCTTGACAGCCTGTATAATTTAACCAGTAAATCCCCTTGTTCTCGCTTGGACTCACAGGTAGGCAGCACTCTTCAACGTTTTGCCTACCTATAAGGTAACATGACTCACTCCATCACATTTCTTTCCTGATGTCTTGAGAAGGATGGGTCTAGGCAGTTATACATGTAACATAGGTGACCACTGAAGGTAACTGCTGCCTTCCCGAGACACGCTCTACGGCTGATGGGACGGTATAAAGCGACTAGAGCACGTCCTGTTGCACATAGATTGTTCACTGCTCCTGCCACCAGCAACACGTGCAAGTGGTGTGGCCTTGAGACTATCCCCGACGCTTATATTTCGCCCGATGGTATTTCGAACACTGTCAAGCTCAGCCGAGGATCACGATATGCGTCCCATTTCCTGCCGAAGTATGCTTCCCATTTGACTAATACTTAAATTAACACGATATTCATTTGTTGGACTACACGAGTCTACAAGGTGTGTTGTAAAGCGAGCATCAGATATAGGCAGCTAATAACGAGAACTGATTTACTGGGCCGTAAATAGGCCACATTTTTGCCCCACTGTGTTTCAGTGTATCACGTGCACATCGGCAGCTCTGCTTCATGGTTATTTGCAGCGTGTCTTTGTTCAGATACGTTTCTCATTTGTCTGCACCAATCAGAATATAAGATTATTGTGACTCCGTACGTCTGTAATTTGCAAAGGCAAGTGAGGGTAAAAACATCCAACCACAGACGATGTAGCAGAGCAGCAGATGTGCACATAACGCATTGAAACCAAATGTTGCAGAAATCATTTCGCCATAAAATCGTGACTAGTCATACAGTCTGCCTGGACACATGAATACACATTTGCCTGGAAGGATGGACTAGTCTAACGTTCATGCAATCATGTTTGTTTTCCATTTCGACCTGAAGTCAAATACGATGTCGCAACCTCATTCTATTCAGAAACTCATCAAAGTGTCTACTTATTCATAGTATTTTAGTATCAATACATGTGTGCTTATCTACTTCAGTTCCTCAGCTGTTTTCTGAAAGTTCATTTTTTAGCGATTGTGAAAAAGGCTTGAACGGATGTTTTCATGGCCGTTTCAAAGCGCGAATATACCTGTGCGAAATATTGGAAAACGTATATAGACGCGCCGGCTCTTTCTTATCTTTATTTATAGGCCATAAAGCGACAGTGTCCTCGCTGAAAATCACATGGAGGCACTTTACCGACGTGGAGACTGGAGAAGGGAGACTACACACTAGGTAAGTGCATAGAGGTGATGAGGCATCTGATGCATGCACCTGGGTCGTCCTTAGCGTCTCTGCACTTTCATCCCTCTAACGCGACGATGATGTTCCGATTCCAATAACGTGACAGACGCAAAGCGATGGGTGCGACGCGAATTAAAATTAGCGTTACTGTCATTTTGCCTCGTGGGTCATGACAAACACGAAACGATATTACTCGTAAACAGTTTCTTGCCTTGCACGACAGTCATAAATATTTACATCAGCTATCTTATTATTTATGGTTTATATACAAATAATTATACACATCTTCCCTGACATTGAACAAGTAATAATACGACCGTAATTATAAGCTGGCGGAAAAATGCGTTAACTAGTTTATTAAACGATAATATAATCGCACGCAAATTAAATATATTAGTCACAACCAACGCACAAGCTTCACCAGCAGTTACGCATACACATTTTTCTGCCCTACTCACGACGCGGCCATATTGAAATTATTTTCTATTCGAAACTCGGCAGCGTCCACGAATTTTGTCCCGCTGAAGTTAATACGCTGGAAAATTTTTTTTTGAAATCGCACCCATTATGTAACGTCTGTCGCGCTGTGTTATAAGGGCGAACCTGAAGCGTACATCAAATGCCGCATCGCCTCAACGAGCCAAGCATGCAAGGTTCCCGCCGAACAGTTTTTACTATGGGACAGTAAGCGGAGCTCATATCATTTAATTGGTGGAAAGTCTGTGGCAAAGTTCCTTGCACGTTTTTATCCGAGTTTCACATATATCCGGTTAGTACATTTTGAAGTACGGAAGACTGGAAAGACCACTTTTTTAGCTATGTTGGGAGGGCTTAGAAATACTGTTTTTAATGGACACTGTGTCTTAATACTGAAATTCCCTCCGTATCCGAATAGGCTTTCTTTCCGTACATTGGTAGAATGGGGCATGTGGAATAATTCCGTACAAATACCGTATTTCCCCGCACATTACGGTACGTTTTTAAAGCGCGTCGCAGGCTCCTTTATTACACAGTCTCTCTCTCTCTTTCTCCCGCCTCCTCCAAATATTCCCCTCCTTCTCCTGAGACAGCATATCGTCATCCGGCAAGTTTTCACCTCTCCGGGGAGAACAGTTTCCCCTCCCAGCGCCGTCAGAAGTTCCGGCGACAACTGCCGATGCCAGGGCCGGTCAAAAAAGCAGGAAATGAATAGCGGCAACTTCCTCGCGCCGATACGGACCGGGTAAGCGAGCCACGTAACGTACAGTAACCTGGTTTTTACAGTTAACCCTCCCGCAGCAAGTGTCGCCGACTAGCAAGCAGGACATATGGTCACGAGGCTATTGTCGTTGACTGAAACTTTATTCGTCTCCGTGCTGAACTAGACGCTTTCCTTCTTTAACGTCACGTTCACGAATACGTGACGGGTTATATAAATTCACTATGTAATTTCGATTCTCCATTGCCACTATTGTAATTCAATAAAGTGAAGTGATTTTGGTCAGCGCTGAACATCTAGGTCTTTAGCATTGGTGAGGGATGACATGAGGTGAGTATGGAGCAGCGCCGGAATGAAGGTGCGGGGGTAATGAGAGATCCCTGAGAAAACTCGCCGATCAGCGGCATCGTCCGGCATGATTCCATCATGTCGGGAATCGAACACGGACCACCTTGATAAGAGGCGATTGCTTTAGCCACTGCGCAAACCGTGACCCCATTAAATACATATACATATAATATACATAGTTGGTAGACAACAAAACTCCTCTGTGAAATTAATCATTTAATGATTACCCTTGAGGCCATGATCTTTCATTTATTTTTAACAATTGCAAATAACTCGACTATTTTTTAACCAAATTCTTTGAAAAAAAAATATTGTGTACAGTCATGCGATATAAAATTTTTACCAGAGCTGTTTTTCTTTAAATAATGTACCGTTTGTTAGCAAAAAATTATTTTGTTTAATTTTGACTTTTTTGACAACAAAATATGTGATATGGGCAAAAATCTTAAAATCCGTTTGGTATATTGCAGCAGGAAACTTCAGATACAAACGATTATATATAAGTGTTAAAACTGTAAGAATAAATTGTTGATATATGCATTAATTTGAGTTTAAAAAATATTTTTGAAACCACTGCAAAACTAAAGATCGTGGCCTGAATGGACGAAAGTTTATTGCTAAACACATTTTTTTTTTTTAATTTTGCCGCCATTTTTTTATGTTTAGTTAAGAATTGAAACCGACTCCAAGAATATATTTTACATGTCATTTTTTTTTTTTGGCCTGAATACGAATCTTTGTAACGCCTTAGAAACATCGGCTCCGGTATTAATGGAAAACTAATTACTTTTGCTAATTTCTAACACAGTTGTACGACAGAAACGCAGACATCCGACATTTCCTGCTGACGTTTGTAACTTTTCAACAAAATCCAAATACAATGAACAAGAAATATATCCCCATTAAAAATGTTACCAATACCGTAGTTTTGGTGAATTATAAAAAAACAGAATAAGCTTATTGTCTTGGTGAACGTTATTTCATTTAAAGTTAAAGTTGATTCGATTATACACAAATTCATAACTTTTTATTTGCGTGGAATAATGTTACTTTTGTAGACGTTACTTTGGCGAACGTTTACCTATAACTGAAAAAAAAAAAAAAAAAAAAAAAAAAACCTCAGCCAGTTTTCCCATAGTGACATTTAAAAGTAAAAATTGACATGTTCTTATTTTATGTACACCACTAAAACCAATAAACATAAATATATATTTCTAATTGAAATTACATGTCACGGGATACGGCTTGAAGTATATGGGAACCCACTACAAAATATTTTTGTACCCTTTTGAAAAAAATAAAAATGTTTAGCTACTTTCAGCAATTTAAAAAAAAAATTAAAAATATTTTGTAACGGGTTCTTATACATCCAGACATATCCCGTGACATGCAGTTTCAATGTTAATTATTTAATTTCATTACGTTGATTGATTTTCGCGGTATGAATTAAGCGAAAGTAAAAATATAAAACATTTTACTTTGAAATGCCAGTATGGGAAAACTGGAAGTTTTTTTTTTTTTTTTTTTTTTTTTTTTTTTAGCGAGAGGAAAATTTACTTCCAAGTAACGTGTACAAAAAAAATAGCACTATTTTACACAAATATAAAATTATGACTTTTCCCCACTTGAACACACTTAACTGACACCGCCAGAATACATGAAGTTAGGCCCACTAAACTGTATAAATAATAAGCTCGGCAGGTTGGGAGAGACTACTTACTAATTCAATGTCTAAATTAAGTAAAAACACAAGTAACATTTCTTCATTGCGAGCTTTCATTTACCACTCACGTTTCGCATGAGTAAACAAAAGTGAAAGGCAATCACCCCACATATACAAAATGGCTGCCAACCGCCCGTGTTTATTCAGGAGATTCACAATTTCTTTTTCCGCTTCAAATCGCAACGCGAACATGGGGCAGGAATGAATCATAGCAGAATACTGAGAAGGAATACAGGCAGAAAAAGAAGAGAAGGAGGGACAGGCGTGCGGACGATACGCCACGCGGAAGAAATTATTTCCACCGGAGCAAACACGTCGAGGGAGCTTTTAAATAATGCCCAATCCATCTCGCACTTTCAATTTGCCGCGGAAACAAGACTGGTTCCGGCCGCCGACGCTTTTGATGACGCCCACTCGGAGCACTTTCAACTGAATCGGCTCAATTAAGCGCCAATTTAATTCCTAATGCAACGACAGCGTTCGAGGGATGGCCGGGAGTGGTCATTAGCACAAAACATGCAGGCGGAATAAATTGCCAATTAAATATCTAATGAACTTGGTTATGCATAGCTTCACGTGACATCAGCGGCTGTTTGCTAGCGAAAGTGAGCTCTATCTGAGCTGGTACACATGATAATGAACTTTAAAATAAAAAAATTAATAAATAAATAAACATACACAAACACTTATCTCAGAAACTATCAAGATACTCTAGAAACCTCATCAGCAAGTCTGAATCACATATTTCATAGATGTGAAAAGATTTTGGTCAGCGCTTAAGAGGCCTGACTGCTGCGGGGCCAGCCGAGCTGAAGTATAGGGAAACCCATGTAAAGGAAATTAAGTTTTTCTCGTCTGCAATGAAAGATAAAAAATTTAAATAAAAAGCAAATTGTTGGCCATGGAGAGATGTATTTGCTTGCGGTTTCATATTTTTCATTACCTTTTTTGATAATTTTTTTCTTGTGATGGAACTATTTGAATTGCAATAAAATACAGGCTGTGTATGTTGTGTAAAAATTTACACCGCAAAAATATGCCAAAAATATTTCTGATAAAAAATGTCCGCGGGGGTATATGGCTATCACTTATAAGAAAGCTGTAAAACGTAATATTTTAATGAAAATTTTTCGTCAGGGGCAACTAGTCCAACAAGTGCTCGTGGAGGGAGGGGAAGAAGCACGAGCGATGTGGAGTGTAGGAGGGGGGGGGAGGGTGACTGACAGCTAGCTGGACAATGGACTCCAGGGCAGCTCGCTCCTTGCAGGGTATTAGAGACCACCTACTGAGTGTCTGCCAGTCAGGAACGAGTTTTGTGTCTCTTCCAAACGAGAAGTTATCGTGTTCAGACCACGTCTGTCTTAGGAATTGTTTTCTCTGCACAGTTTAGTAACTATATATCATATTACAAAAATATGAAAAAAAAAAAGAAAAAAAAAAAAAAAAGGAATGTGTAACATTCCCATAAATATAATATGACCGCATATTATCCACGTGAACTGCAGTTTATAATTTGGGATGATTTGCTTTATTTTTCCTCTGGTCTAAATTAAATATACTCATCCCAAACTTTATATGGTGGTTTCCTTCATTGATAATGAACAAGTAAATTTACCGTTTTCCATGTTTCATGTTGTTTGTTTTATAATACAACTTGAGCAAATATTGAAAGTATGTATTATGTTACTTTTTATGTGCCGAAACCTATGTTATATGCCACGGAAACATAAATTCAGTATTGTAGTAACCAGGCCTACTGGTTTTTTAGCACTGAACATGGTAGTCCCATGGTAACAGTCTCATAGAAGATGTAGATAACAACTGTGTCGAGCAATTTAATGTGATTGTAGCCAAGATGAATGGCGGGAAGAGAGTCAACTTTAGCTTACGTCAGTCATATCAGGTAACTTGTATAATATGTGGTTAGTATTTTAATTTAAATATTTTTGATGTTATTTCTCCTTTTTACTATTTTTATAATAGGTGCTACTTAATAAACTTTACTTTGATACTTAAAACCACATATTCCTATTTAGTCAGTTTTTTTCTAAATTGATTTATTAAAACCTAAAAGGTATCAGATATCGTAAAACCTAGCAATAGTAATGTCGAAAATAATTTTTAATGTCTACCCTTATATATTTCCAAAACAAAAGCTTTCATTATTTTGGCAAATTATTATTTAGAATAAATGTCATTAAGTCAATAAATATCGAAAACAATATAAATTTATTCCGTAAAAAAAATTAGAGTACGTAGTGAAAACCATTTTCAACATTTCTATAGTTTAAATTTACGATATATACTTCCTTTCAGTATTTAAATAAAACTCGCAAAATCAATATAAATAGTAACTCGTAGCCTTAATGGCATCTATCATTCGCCAATATTTGTTGCTTTGGAATTTTGAAAAGTATTAGGAAAACGGTAGACCTACTATTATGGAGTGAATTAAATTCACTTTGTACCACAGTGAACAGAATATTATTGAAGTATTAACATAGAATTAGGCCGCAATCAGTCTACAAAATTATGCCTATTAAAATGAATTTTTACTACCTATGCCTAATTATATGTTAATAGTTAAAAAGCCACGCATAAACAGCGCAAGGTAAACGTATTCGCCATGGTGGGAGCTTAGCGATCAGGTCGTTCGACTGCAGCTGCCTCTCATGACAGTAAGGAACAATCTTGTGACGTTTATCTCAATATTACTGGAGCGACTGCCTGCAGGTGTTTGTGTGAGATATAGAAGCAGTGAAGAGATAGTTGGGGCCACGATTTATTTCGCGAAATGTATTTCGCTCCACTTTATTTCAGTGCCTTACGTGCACGTCTGCAGTCCTGTTTCGTTGTTATTGGCAGCGTGCTTTTGTGAAGCGACATCTCTCATCAAGACACAGTCAATCACTGACCGTGAAGCAGAATTGGAGATGTGTACGTGAGTCACCGAAACAAAATGTGGGAATTTTTTTCGTAACAAAATCGTGGCTCTAGCGATCGCAGTTAACCAACACTTTCCTTTAGCCTACACAGACACTGCCACTAAGTGCAAGCTAATTAATAGGATCGCAGAATTTTCACCGCCGGTAAACAGTGCCTAAATATTTCTGTTGCAATGGATTTGTTACTTCTTCTATGTAAACATCCTCCACGGTGCATGTGTTGTCCAGAATGGGACAAATAAGCAGGCGTCTTGAATCTTGTCCGGCTCCATGTTCGGTATCTGCTTAAAGTTGCATTGTATATTACTTAATTAAATTTTGCCTGCCAACTTACGACAAAAAGATGCAAAGAACATGTTAATTTTTTATATAACTATGAATGTTTTTTCAGCTATCTGACAGTTTTAGGAATGTTTGGTGGCATTTTTCAATAATTCAGACAGGGTCACACATAACTCTGTTATAGTAAGAATATGTTTGTTTACTATAAAATTAAGGTAAGTCGGGGGAGATGCCAGCTGGAGGAAGATGCCGGTATACAATTTTTCTACGTTGTGTTAAGTATTATTCGAATAATTTTTAAAGAAACTTATAACTCATTACTGACTTACACGAATGACACATGAAAGAAAATGTATCCTATCGTGATACTTTTTTGCACATGAATTCAAACACAATGACTTCAACGCAAAACATGACTTGCACAGAGTCATCCACAAAGCAAAGACAAATAAAAGTCCAGGTGTTTTCACAAAGAAATTCGTTAGCCAAATAAAAAGAAATTCGGAACCATCACGGCTGTCAGGAAACGAACCTAGAGTTAAGAGAAAACTTGCGTACACGAGTAGAGAACCAGATGAGCATTATGGACCCGATGCAGCGCAACTGATGCCTGATATTACAGATGATGAGATGAATGTAACAAGAGAACAGTATGTTAAGGGCTTGGTCCCGAGTTTCTCGGTTTTAGAGATAATTATTTTTTAAAATGCATACGAGAGTCGATATCGTAAAATCGCTTAGTAACTATTTTGAAAATTGGTTTTACTATTCAATGTAATTTTTTCGAGACAAACTGTATGACGATTAGAGTTAATTTATCAATTAAAAGGAAATGTCGTTAATTAACTAATTAGCAACTATTTTGCAGTCAACGCTCAATAAATGGTATGTAATTATAATGAGTTTGGCCGAACACAACTTGTAAGCACCACATCACTTTTATGACATACAGTGATTAAATTATTAGGAGCTTGTAAGACACTGTATTGCGGTAAAAATTGGAAATTCAACACGTAGAAAAAAATTGAGACTAATATTTTAAACGCATATTTGTCAAAACATAAATGATATCTTAAACGATCTATAATAATTCTAATTCGACAGGAATGAAACACATTTGAAAATCCATATGACTGTACTTTTTGTCGTAAAATTGCTGTTACGTTTACAGAGTACCTCATTTGTATTATGTCCAGTACATAACATTTTGTTACCTCAACAGAAAGAAAATATTTTTATTAATTTAAATAACAGCGTAATAAATGCAACTGCAAATATGTCTTGCTTATGGTTGTTTATGTTACGGTCACTTTTACAGATATTCTGATCGATAAGGTAAAAAAAACAATGACTTTTGGTTGACAGAAATGCTTCCGAAATTACACAAATTTTACATGGACTGTTTGTTGCCCGAGATCATTGACTCAAGACGAGCTCGTGGTCTGAACATAAAAGAACCGTCATCTGTTCAAGAAGCAAGGAAACACTTGATGTCTAAAAGAAAGGCGAAAAATTAGTGTTAAATATGTTTGAAATCTCAATGTGTAGAAATGTTTATTTTGCATTGACTTCAATATGTAATTTTTTAAAACCCCTAACTGGGAACCAAGGATTAAAGTTGCGCTGTAATTGTCATTTTGTTATTTTATTTTCTTCACGTTCACTGAACGGTTGCTGAATGAGATTTACTGCGACAGTTTTGACCTTACACTTTATGTATCAAAGTAATTATTTGGTAACTTTATCAAGCGAATAGTTTATAGCAACTGCAGTAAATTACAGCAGTATAGTAAAATGTCTGTCATGAAATATGCACATTATTTACAAACATAGTACTGTTTAGACAGTTATTCAGCTTTATATAAAAATTGTGAAAATCTACTTATCCAAGACTGCAGATTACAAACAATACGCCTTGTGCAATTGGATCAATTCACTTTTAAAACTAGCGCGAATGTACTTCGTCGTAAGTAACAGTTGAGTAGCATCTTTGTCACTGCGGACCAAATTATTCTTTGTTCACATATCAACCTGCATATATTTCGTGTGTTAAATACAGAAGTCTGAAGGATAATATGAATTTTTTTTTAATTATTAAATATTGGTCTTTGAGTTCGAACTACTAGCGCTAAATTTCTAGACAAGTAAATTAAAATTCCGTTTTTTGCGTATTTTGTATTCTAATTTGTAAATTTGGGCAATGGAAGCTGAATTTATCCGTCCTTGCTGACAATTATCGTTAAAAAATGTGGCCGCTAAATAAGTAAACATAATTTTTTTTTAGCGAGATGTGTTTCAGTGCCAAAAACATCCATTTCCTTGCTTCTGGCCCCGAATATAGTTTTATTTTAGCTAGCCACGCAGCAATACAGCAACCACTTGGCAGGTGAACCGACCCGATTGAAGAGGCGCTTCTTCCGCGGACACTGCAGGTATAGGCTGGGGATTACCAGTACAGCGCATTAGCGAACGTCACTCACGGTGGGTTGATGGGATGGGGAGTGGAGGGGAAATGGCTTGACTCTGTTTTACCTACAAACTTTTAAGTATGCAACTTGTCGCACTTCGGTGCATTTATATAGTATCATCTCACTGCGATCCCTGGTTATGTGTAGCTCGACAGGCAGTCAGGCCTCTTAACATCTAGGTCTTTAGCTCTGGTGAGGGGTGACAAGATGCTAGAATGGAGAAGCGCCTGAATGAAGTAGCGAGGGAGACGGGAGATACACGAGAAAACCCGCCAACCAGTGGCATCGTCCGGCATGATTCCCACATGCGAATATCCGAGGACCGACCCAGTTGGGAATCGAACCCGGATCGCCTTAATGGGAGGCGAGGGATATATAGTTGACAGATTATTAGCTGAACTTATCCAATGTGTCCTGTGTATCGTTTTATAACATTAAAATAAACGAGTAATTCCAAAAAGGTTAATGAACTTAAAAATAAACATTTCATACTGTACTAAATTATTAAATTAACCGAGGAAAAACGTAGACTTCAATGACTTATACATGTAGGCCTACATGTTATTTCAGCACACATGTCTAGGCTGAAACTAAGTTTGGATTACAAATTATTGTTAAGTTGTAAGTTGTGTACTGAAGGGAATTTTAACTAAATTATGTTCAGCTCCACGTAGAACAATGTATAATATTGTATAAGCAGCATATACACATATACAAACACATGCATTCATAACTAAATGTCTGTGTCCTCAAATGCGGAAAAACTCTACCACGTAAATTAAGCACAAAAAAATGCATCTATCTACTCGACTAAGAGAATCAGAGCCCTAATTTATTCATTGCGTCTGACACGCCATATTTCACTGCAACATGTGCGTTTGTAGGCCTGCATGCTGTGTTACTTTGTACTCCAGCACCACTAAACTAATGAGCACGAAGTCGGTTAGTTCGGACTATAATTTAGAAGTTCGTTATAGTCCAAATAGGAACTGCGCACTAATGTACAATACTTTACAAGTTATTACACAGGAAGTTTTATTTTTCAGACACTGTAGTAAGAGTTTCTAACATATTTCTAAACAGTCCTCGAAGAAATTAAAAGAAAAAGTTAAAAATAACAATACAATGAAGAAATATATATATATATATATATATATATATATATATATATATATATATATATAGCACCTGAAAGGCCGATACACTGTCAGAAAAGTAACTAATGATGACATTCTGCGAAGGAAATTATTTTAGTGCACAGCCACTGTTAAGTAGGTTACTGTACACTGCCGTGCCGCATAAAAATATAAAAACAACTTTAAGTTAATAATTCAATAACATTACTAAATGAGGAACACCTGCAAAGTTATTAGTAACTTTGCGTAATATGAAAAAAAAAAAAAAAAAAAAACGTATAGCATTGAAGAATGAAACAAACATATTTTTCGGTGTAGCTGCAGTGCATTGAAGCAAATGGTACACTTGTTAAACACTAAGCAGACAAACTTATGTGAAGGGTATATATTCTTAGTTCCCGTAACGATTAAGTACAGCCCAGCTGTCGTAAAATTTGTATTTACTCGATGACGCTTAAAGATACTCCGGTAAACATTAGGCAATTGAAAATTTCCAAACAAATGTAAATACCTTCCAGCAATTCACTTTCTTTCCACCACGGAATGATGCACCTCGATTGGATTCAGTTTGCAGACTTCAAAATTAATTTAGCAAATTGGACTACTGAAACAACGAAATTGCTTCGCGTATAAGAAGAAGATGGTAATTACTACGGCTGCCCAGATAAAATTAAACAGCGAGAGAAAATAGATTCCTACTATAATTACAATTTTTAATTAATTAATTCCTTCCACTTAGACACGTAAATGGCTGGTAGGTAGAAAACACCACATTTAAAGATATTTCGATGTAAATCATTACGGTTGTCTATGTAAACTGAACCGGACATCGTACGAGCCACGCATTCACAATCCCACATCGTGTTCTAAAATGGCTAGAAATAAAGAGCTATTTATTACCAGTAAAAAATGGCCAAAACTAGTTGTGTCGTATATGAAGCAAGCCAATTTATTTCGTAGTACTAGTGCAGCGTTGCCGGATGGACAATACACAACAAAACATTGCCAAAACATACAACAGCAAGTATGATAATCCCCAATAAACAACGCTAAACATCCAGAAAATCGTTCTTCAACACATTGTTTAGTATTAATTAAGGTATTTTATGTAACATAATTAAATTCGTTTCTAGTACGTTGTACCAAAACTCTGCTGTTTCTGGCAACGCCAAGTGGTGTAGCTTCAAAACGAGAAACTCCGAAAAGGCTTCTGTTATTAACGGAAAACGCCAAAGGCAAGTTTAAGTAGATGAGTGAACCCTAAGCAGGAACGTTATAATTAGATCATGCTGAAATGTGGCAACTATGTCCACAGCTGATCAGGGTGCCAACCTAACACGTGATAAATCGGAATATTTTATTTTCGGGAGTAGGGCTGGGAAACAACGTAGGAAAACAGCCGGTATATCTCACACGGTCGGAAAAAGAATTTCCAACTGTAGGTCGGGTATGCAACCGTGCTTCCGAACGCTCTAGACGTGTTTACGAAAACGTATGGACAAGTTTCATCGCAGCAAAAAGTGTATGGCGAATGTACTGAAGTTATATTCTGGTTACATCAACGTGGTTCAACAAGACAGTGCGGGAGCTGTCCGAACATCAATATTTTAGAAAAACAATTAGAAGTTTTAACCCATCAACTCACTCTGTCCACAATTGAAACCGCGTTACACGCAAAGAAAACTTACGAACTATAACGTATGCAGCAGAAAATCAGTTTACATTGCATCCAGTGCCTTCTTTGTTATTACAACGCGGTCGTTACAAATCTGGTACATCATTAGTTGATACTAACATCACCCAGCAACTTCAATGGTGTTTAAAGGACATAAGTTCAATCTATGCAAATTTCACGTCATTTTATAACTACAGACTAGGACTGCAAGCTGTTGATCTCTCCTTAGACATTTTCTATTAGCATGCAATATCGTTAGAGATGATGGTTTATCGCGGGAAAAACTTGACTGTTTGCTGGATTTCAACACACGTTCAGCTTACTAGAAGATTACTGGCTTTCTCTTGTACGAGGAGCTGTTGCTCTATTTCACTGAGCCAATCAGAATCCAGGCACCTAATGATGCCTGTTGTTGGTCTGCAGACAGCTATGTTTAGTCAGACGTGTATCACACAATCATATTTGTTGCAAGGAACTATATCGGTTTCAAGGGTACGATGACACAAAATATTTTCGCGATGTACCATCATCTCTAAATATCGTTATTTGTAGAGACTAACGATTTTGGCCAGTAATTAACATTTCCAGGATAGAGTGATAAATCATGTAAAGCAGTCAAATACGTAAAATACATCACAAAAGGGACTGTGGCTAATTCCATCACACATTGTATTCAAGGATGTACAGGTCAATGATGTCAAATTTGTTCCTCAATAATATTGCGAATTTTGCATGCATCTAGTCATAAGACGCACCATCGGGTCAAATGCAACAAACACCAGAAACACTTCTCCATTGTAGAATTTATTAATTGGAAGGCATTTAGCAGAAAGAAACCAACACGCAGTTAACTGGATATTCAAGGTCAAAGTTTTCTGGGGGTATCTAAACCTAGTAAAGTCAATTTTTCTCGGTTCTTATTTTTCATCAAATATTAGTACATAGTACATCTTATCTTACTAAGACGTAATTCGGACCTTCTCCTTCTACGTGGTATGATTATCTCCAAATCGATAAATTTGTTGGTTGGTTCCTTTCTGCTTAATGCCGTCCAATTGAAGACTCAAAGAGTTAAATGAACACACACGGATCAAAGTGGATCGTTGATATCCAACATAAACTTGCGAGTAGAGACCTACAAATATTTCAAGACAGGTTAGGTTTCACTGTTCTTTACGAGCACAATTCGCAATACCGTTGGCTACAGCTAAGTAGCAGTAGACAGAAAAAAGTATAAAATATTAAAGTGTAATAATCTGCTAAATAACAAGTACTCAGTACTTCTCGAAACAAAGCCCACAGTATGCGTTGCAACTTTTATCAAAATGCCCAGAATATAAGATTTGTTTTTAAATTTAAAATCCTAAGAAGAAATTCAGGCAGGGGTCATCATTATTTTGTAAACAACATAACTTCTATTTCAGCTATATAACGTATATTTGCGGCCAAAACAGCGAGGTAAAAAATAACCTCGCAACACTCTAGACCCACTTTGTATAGAAGCGTTGTAATAGTCACTACAAACAAATCGAACACCTAGGTTCCCCGTCCGATTTTCTCAGTTCTCTCATGTCTGTGAAATACCTTATCAACATAACCTCGCTAGAACCATTTTGCAATTATTGATACTAATTCACAACATTTATCAGAAACCCTCGCTGTCACTTATGCTAGTCTAATTTAACATCTGTTGAGAGAACAGCATTCACTTCACAGCTAAGGCCGGTTTATAAACTACGCAAGAACGTTAGAAACGCACTTCGAAAAAAAAAAAAAAAACAAGAACATTTTAATCTATATATATAAAAATGAAAGGTGACTGATTGACTGACTGACTGACTGACTGACATATCAAACTGCAGCCCAAACCACTGGACATAGAATCGTGAAATTTTTTGTGGGGGTTCCCTTCAGGTCGTAGGCGAGCACTAAGAAGGGATTTTTCGAAATTCGACCTCTAAGGGGGTGAAAAGGGGTGAAATGTGTTTCCGAAGAAACGTCGATAGAGCTCGAACCCGACGGCCTATCATCGTGATTTTTACTTTAATAGGACACT
>PNEQ01057768.1:0-26305 GCA_003012365.1 Medauroidea extradentata
ATACAATAAATCCACCCTTGCCATACACAAATCTTACAAATAATTTGATTTCCAAAATGTCATCGTGTGTATAGGATCACAAAAATTGCCCCATCTCACTGATATACATTTGTAAAACATTGACGATTAATTTGTAGAGGTCCTCATAATGACGTTAAACTCGGCGGTCCTCAGAAGATACGCTAGTCCCGTATAGGTGTGTGTGTGTGTGTGTGTGTCAAGTTGTAATGGTCTGTTGGTAACGTGCGTGGTCGGTAATCACAAGGTTGTGGGGTCAAATCCGTGTGCATACTTTTTTTTGCCTTTACACATAAATATATTTTGTATTAACGTTGCTGGGCAAATAACTCTTACTTTCGTGATCAGAGCAAGCAAAATAATTTAAATGTCGTATAATTTAACGGAAGCTCAAACAACTCAAGTCTGTTTGATTTAACAATATCTGTATGGCATAATCAACCACGTCATTTAGTTAAAAATTCAAAAATATTTCAACCAAATAATTTTGTTGGAGCGAACAGTAAACTTGGTTGCCAGTACTGAAATATACATTTTAGTTGTCTTAAAGAAATTTTGTTTCATTTTACGATAATATTTTCTCAGTGTACTGGAAGGGAAAATAGGGGTACACAACGTATCCCCCCCCCTTGCCATGCCTAAAGAAGGCATCTTCATGCATTAGCCACAATTCTCACATGCAGAAAATCTGCCTGAGAGCCCATTCAGGAATTACAACAGTTCGCTAAGATGGGAGGCGAGCGCGCTAGCCTCTACATAACCGTGGCCGCTGTGAATATGAAACAGCAACTACGTAAGGGTGTCTGGTGATGAAATCTGTATATCTTAACGTTTCATTTCGAAAATATAGATTTTGTTTAATGAAACAACTGACTGTACTATCACCGTTATTAGTAATATTGCATTTTTTCCTCATAAATTACAAACTTTACATTCAAAATTGATTTCAATAATTTCAAACTTTGTGTTGTATTTTTTTTATCTCAACAAAGTTTCATTTAATTATTTACTCATATAGTAATTTCATGCTTACATCTGTTTTTCAATTGTGTAAACATTTTTCATTACGTTATGTTTTCACATTTAGGTACTGTATCGGCGTTCGATAATTTATAATATTTGTTTTTACTAACTAATTGGCCATACAATGGGACAGTTTCTCCAGTGGCGGGTGATCATTTATGTGATCTATTGATTTTTTTTTACTTCGTGTAAACTAGAGGCATCTTTCAGAACCAAACACAAATTGTTGTGAAAGTGTTTTTTTCCCCACAAACATGTACCTACTGTTATTGACGTGAAATTTATTTTCAAATGTGACGACACTAATCTTCTTTTGTGTGTACGAATTTCGTTCTACATGGAACATTAATATTTCCAAAATCAATAAATGCTTAGGTCAGGGTAGAGTACAGCCGAACACATTCGTAACTTTTAGGCCGTTGCGAGTCGGATTATACAAGTTAGAGGTTTATTTGGTAGGTCTTGGGGATCCTCTATCACCCACCTCTTTATTGACGTGGACTCCCGGAACATCTTGTATAAATATGTATGTATATATATATACATCCTGTACATATATATATATATATATGAACACCCTGCATACATTTGAATGTATACTTGTTAATAAATGTGTATATATGTAGGAATATATGTGCATATACACGTATATATGTATACATTTATGTACATACATATATACATACATAAGACTGCACAACCTGAGTACATGAAACGTTAGTATATTACTTACTTTTCCGTAAGCGTCTTCCTCACATCAGGGTTTTTTCTTTTGTAGGACAGCCGTAGTACATTTTTCCTTTTCACAGAGAATCAGTGTGTATTTTCCATTCCGGCGCATAATATACCTAATATAGTAATATATCATTAATTTCTTCAATTACTTGTTCAGCTAATTAGAAACGACGATACGAATGGCAAAGACGTCCATATCCTGTATGTGGATACAGCCTCTTGCTGTGCTGCCACCTATGAATTGACAGGCGGGTGGCACCAATAGCTCTACATACAGTAAATAAAACCTAAATATTATGTAGAATTACATCAGCATCCTCATTGGTGTGTTGAACATGCATGTGGTTGCTAGCTCAGGCTGAAGTTGCTACGTGGTGGATAGCTGCAAGAGGGGTTTTGAAGGGTTGGGGTGGTAGAGGATGTGTGTTATCCTGTTTCAATTGCTGCGTCCTTGAAAATATAGTGAAAGCTTTTATACCGCCTTCTCCGCCTTTCTCACAAACCAGTCGTCGCATGACTTATCACGTACAAAGGCTAGCAGACATACGCGTGTGCAACTTGACCAGTGTTATTCTTAACTTCTCTTTCCAATCCTATAAATTTTTACATTACATGTAATTTAGTGATAAATCGTACTATCGTCCTAATAGTCAAGTTTTATTGTTGTTTTGCAGTAATTTTGACAATTTTTTTTACTTCTCTTCATTGGAATACATAATATCCATTTTCATAATTCGTATTTCACGTCGTAAGATCGAAATATTGTACACATATTGGTTTTTACGATTCATCACTTCAGAAACTCGTAAGCGTACCATTGCATCTGTATTCTTTCAGAAAATGTTGAAACACTTAATGCGATTAATATTACCGTGTATAGTGAACCAACATCTACCGCAAGCACGCAAGTGACAGATCTAACATGCAAATAGATATTGCGGAGAGTTCAAACACGAGTGAATCATTTGTACAATGTGAGTTAGGTAAGTAATACGCGCATGATAGTGTAACGTAACATATCAGACACCGAACAGGCATACAGGCCGCAAACACAGTGAAGTGGCTATAGAACTTCTTACCGCCCCAATACAGACGTACTGGCGTGCAAATCTGTACTCGTCTGTCAGTATTACCACAACAAAATTTCCCGCAAAATTGTATGTCTGTTATACAATTGAGGTACCGAGAAACTAGTCTTTCTTTGTAATTTTATTCCGTTGTTCCAGAGCAATCGTAAACTGTCCTGTATTTTATTTCATTTGGTATTTTACGTGCCGTCGATAGTCCGAGTAGCTAAAAATGGTTACACGTATATTTTGTTTACAAACGAACTAACCTAATAACTCAGATGCCTACCCGGGACTCAAAACCACAAAATTTAACGCTGAAAACCGGCGTGCCAACCGACTGCGCTACAGTTGCTTAGTCATCAGATGTAATTCGCATGAATATTATAAGAGCCTTGAACACTTGGATGACGTCTAAAATCACTAGGCATCCTAACACAAAACTGACCACACTAGCAGACACTGATGACAAAGAAGTCAACGCGGAACGGCTTATAGATGAGAGCTCTGGGGGCCGATTAAATATCGCCACCCTCTATTTGCACCGACGCAGTGCAACGCTAGTGCAGAACAAGTAAAACGGGTCCTCTATGACATTACATGAGTAAACAATTCCAAGGCAGTGCAAGTAGATGCAACGCAGGTGCAAATTTTGTGTTGCACCCATAAAAAGCGATATTTAATCGGCCCACTGGCGGGCTCATCCGTGGCCGGCCTTGGTCGCACTTGACCCAGTATACTGAATATCTTATTTGTCTGTTTCCGTCAAAATTATTTAACTTATTCAAATTCTGTAAACATGGTTGAATTCGTCTAACTAATAACCATGTTCCTCTAAGGCGACTTTTAAAAATAATTAGGTTTTTGAAATTATATCTTCAAAAATTACTGTATAATTTAAACGACATGAAACCTAATTACCTACATTAGTATGGAATTACTATGTACAATGCCGTTTGCCGACTTAAAATCCGTCCAAGGGTTGTGAAGTTATTTATGTAGAACTTTTTGGTCCCGAAAGTGCTGCAATCACTCGGCAGAGATTCACACTATACATGGGGGACATTTAGCCTTAACATGTTCATTAATGCAACTTTCACGATGGTATTACGCCCATGCTACTGATAATAGAGGCGTAGTTCCAATAGTCATTATTATTGAGTTAGGTCTGGCTTTTCCGCGATTTGCTTTCCACCCTGTATATATATATTTTTTTTCACATTATAATGAGTTAGTTTAAGCAGATTAGAAATTAATGAAAATGTGCATTTGATACAACACAGATACAGTAGTGGCTTTGAATATTTTGTACATGTAACAATCACTATGGTAACATATATGTTTACTAATTTTTTAAGAAAAAAAATGAAATACTTTTAAAACAGTCTGTTCTCTTATGTGTACGTATATTCACACACGCAAATACAAAGTTCGTAAATGTATTAACGAAACAATATATGCGTGGTTCATGTATATATATATATATATATATATATATATATATATATATATATATATATATGTGTGTGTGTGTGTGTGTGTGTGTATATATATATATATATGTGTGTGTGCTTGTGTGTGTGCGTATGGCGTCTTGAAACTAACGCGTAATAAACGTATCATGCCAAGTGAATTCATGGGCTTAATTGGAGAAGAAAATCTAACTAGCAAAATGTTGTACGTTGACATTATTTGACAAGCACAATGTGGCAACATAGCAGTGTAGTTAGTCCCCTCTTGCAATTCACAGATATCTTACTTATCTTACTACTACAGTTCTGATCAGCATATTATGGGTGCAGGATAATGTCCCGAGCAGTCCAAACATGACTGGATCTATCATACTTCAAATAATACCTGGACGTGGAGCGCAAGAGAAGAGTATCTTCGTGCAGTCTTGCCAACTTAGCTCACGTAGTATGTTGTCGTCGTACAACATTATGCCATAATCGCTTTAGTTTTCTATGTAGCTGAGGGATCGCGTGAAGTGCTTCTTATGCGTATGTTACTAGACTATATATGTATATAAATATATATATGTACAGATTCATTGTCGTGTTAGTAGGAGCGTTTTGCTTATTTCAACAATATGATTATTATTACTCATTATTGTCACCCGAGGAAATATTGCTCAGGTAAGTGAAGTTGTAAAAAAATACATTACGGTAAATGGGCAGGTCATGATCATTTATCTTGCTGAATTACTTTACTTATTAACCATTTTCAAAGAAATAAATCTTCCTAATTCAAAAGAAAGAAAATTTGATGTACGTGTACGAACGCACGTGTTATTAAATATTGTTTCGCTAGCATTGAAAAATATCATCACACTACATTAAATGCAATCTTGTCATTTTATGTCTCAATTTCTCTCCTCTTAAAGCAAGTTGTTTAATTTTTTTTTTCATTTAGGTCTGGAGAAATTATTTACTATCAGCCTATTTCTTAACTGTACCAGAAAAAAAAACCTTTCTGGACATACATTTAACGCACATAATGCAGACTATACATTTCTAGAAACTTAAGTAAATTCATTCACATCACTACAAGTACGCTAAAATTAAATTAGTGTGTCAAAATAAGATTAATGAACGTAAATTGATTAAATTTAATTATTATAAAAAATCTGAGATACTGCAATATAAACTGCTGCAGAGTTTGGCAAGTAATTACATTACAATACCTTCATGGAAACGAGAACGGATAAAACATCAGCAAACGCAATTAGTTACTGACAATTTCGCGGTGTTATACGTAAATAGATTATGAGCCAATTTTTAGTTATCAGTGGAACATATAGGTTTTTCAGATTTAAATCACACTCACAAAAAGTGTTTTTGTCCTATAAAGATAATATTTACTAAAACACGATACAGAATCACAAACAATTTTGTGAAATTTTTTTAAAGGAAATAACATTTTATACATAAATTACAACTGGCACTTGGTCCGCTGATGCATAACACCGTTCAATTTATGACTTCAAAGAGAGATGTTTCCAAAATCTTCCTATGATGTAATGAAATATGATTTTCTATGTTCACCTTTATAGCATTAAAAATTCAACCAAGGAAATTATATGTTAAATAACTTTCCAAGTAATAACTAACGTAATTCATAGGCGTTTAGTAGACCTTTCCCAACTTGTTAATATTTAAATAAAATGATACAAATGAGGAAACAAACTCTGTTCCGTATTGTAATAATTAAGAACTTAATATTAACATACACGCATGCATAAGTGTGTGTATATATATATATATATATATATATATATATATATATATATATATATATATATATATATATATATATATATACACACAGGCTGCTACAGAACAACACCGAAAAACTCCGGCGTGTGATTCCTTATGGAAAATCAAGCAGAAATTATACTTTGCATTTTTCGCTTAAACTTAATATTAAGGGAGTAAAGAAGCTCTGAACATAACAATTTATAATCGAATTCCTCCAAAATATCGGTAACTAACAATATTTTCGGCACTTCATAATGTAGTTAGGACCTCTTAAACCACCAGCAAATACAACTTGATACCTTCCACCCTTATGAGAATAACAGGGGTGGCTACCTATAATTTAGTACAACTATTTTAGCGTCAGGATTTTTGAACGTTTGAAGATGGTTTATTGAGAAATGAGACCTGTGTAACATAAAAGGTCCTCTTGTTGCAACTGTCTATGACATACTGTTCATCCTCAAAACACATCTGAATATTAGCGCAGACATACAGAGCCTAGATCATAGGCAATCCTGCAAACTTCCATGTGATGTGTGCAGCGTACATACGATGGCGGACGTTCACTTAAACAAGTACAGTAAAGGTAAAGTCGCAGGTAAATTTGTTGCTTGCATTTTGCGTACATGTCGTAGCAGTTGTGTACGAAAATGGTAGGTCTCAGGCAGCCGAAACATGTGCAAATGGTGATAATAAACTAAACACGAATATGTTCGTGAGGTAATTTTTGAAAAATAAAAATAATAGCACAGTGTCGGTATCAATGTTGTTTCTCCAAAGTATGCCAACTACAACCACCGCAGCGGTCTAATGGTCACTATGCTTGCCTCACTAAAGGCGGTACGGTTTTGATTACAGCCGGGTGTCACGCCAATGTCCACATTAGGGAATCGTGCCAGTAAGATTACGTTGGCCGGTGGCTTTCATAGATTGGTTTATAATGATCATGACGAACACATACCATTTAAACACGTTTCAGCTGCCTGGGCCCTACGATTTGCGTTCACGACCTCTACGATACGCAGAATGCAAGCAACAAACTGATCTGCGTCTTTAACATTATTGTACTTGTTTATTGTGAACGTCCGCCATCGTCTGTACGCTGCACACATCAAATTGATGTTTGCAGGATTGCCTATACTCTAGGCTCTGTATGTCTGCGTGAAAACATTTTCAAACGTTCAAAAATCCTGACGGTAAAATAGTTGTATGCAGTTATAGGGTAGCCACCCCTGTTATTTTCATAAGGGTGGAAGGTATCAAGTT
Organism: Medauroidea extradentata; assembly: GCA_003012365.1. Classification (NCBI taxonomy): domain Eukaryota; kingdom Metazoa; phylum Arthropoda; class Insecta; order Phasmatodea; family Phasmatidae; genus Medauroidea; species Medauroidea extradentata. Next base: position 7,367 of record PNEQ01057768.1, read on the forward strand.
GTATTTGCTGGTGGTTAGGAGGCCCCAGCAGCATTAAGAAGTGTTGAAATTTTTTTCATGTTAGTTTTCGATATTTTAGAGAAATACGATTATAAATTTTTATTCAGAGTTTCATTACTCCCGTTTTATTAGGTTTAGGCGGAAAATGCAAAATATAAATTCTGTTTGATATTTTCATATTGAATCACCTGCCGGAGTTTGTGGATGTTGTTCGGTAACACACTGTATATATATATATATATATATATATATATATATATATATATATATATATATATATATATATATATATATATATATATATATATATATATATATATATATATATATACATATATATATTTATTTATATATATATACATATATATATACGTATATATACATATACATATACACATACACACATATATGGACTACATATTTACGTGTACATATATGCATATACATACACACATACATACATCCATACATGCATACATACATACATACATACATACATATATATACATATATATGTATATGTATGTATGTATTTTGCACACACACGTGTGTGTAAATTTTTTCGTGTTATATGTTGAAACGTTTACGCACAAATTCACACGTACCAGTGTAACTTTGGAATTTATGAAATAAATAAAGTAAATTATTATAATTCATATGACTTTTCTATTGCAATGCCAGTACAAGCAGGTAATAATTTCTTGTAAGATAAATATAACGTAGTCAATAACTGCATACGTCGGAAATTGTAAGTGACTCACCGGACGATCAAAGCTACTTAATTTATAATATCCTTGAAATTTTGTTATGGGTTATAGCACTACGAATCTGTTTTTTGCTTGATACAAGTCTAAAAGAATTAACAACATTTATTTTTAAAAAATTCATTTACGAGCTCAAACCACACATTTACGCTTGAGAGAACACACACGCATATACACACACGCGTGCAACTTTACAAAGTAACACACAGCCAATCTCAACAATTGTATAAACCAGAAGGAAGGTAAAAAAAATCCTTTAGATATAATTATTTCAGTCGCCGGCGTCATAAAGAATTCGGAGGAATTTGTTCTGAAATATTCATCTACTCTTGACGTTTTAGCCAGAAGTGGCAAGGCCAGCTGTTCCTGGCAAACTTCTCTGCATGTGTGAATGTGGATCTCACACTTCCTGAGGTAAACTATCCCGCGCTTTGTGGCTGACGAGCTGAAAGGGAAGCAAATTAAGAATTGCCTTTTGATCGTAGAAAGTTCTGTTTATGGAATTAACGAGTATTAACAGAACGGGGGAAAAGAAGAGCGGCCGCGAGTCAAGGCAAAGCGTCGCTTGGATTTTACGCTAGCAAAAATTTTACGTAAAAAAATTAAATCAGATTTCATTACAAGTTGGACTGTGTCTGCTAGGAGTCGATATGGTCAGATTACCTTCTCTTCTGAACGTAGAGTAAAATTAAATTAAATTTGTTCACATGGCTATTGTAATTAGTATAACAGAATACAGCATTGATGTGCTGGTGTAGTGCCACTAGAGCGCGGTGTTTTTATGCAAACCTGGACATTTAGACAAGAAATGCGTCTAAAACAAGCTAAGCCCAGCCCTCAGTTATTGATATTTTCAAACATACATAGATGTCACAGCAGAATAATTTTAAGTTCACTGCGGACTTCTATCACGCCTTTGTACGTCATGAACCAACATGAAGGTTTGTTGTAATAACCGAGCTCAACAGTTGCGTTTTTGTAATAAGAATCATTTGTCATTCGTTCATTTACATCCGTTCCAAACATACGGTTTATTACTCTATAAATATCTTGGCCTTGAATAAAGACTGTATGTACATACGTAAGCATTCACGATTGGATACATGCATATGTATATTGTATATGTAGGTGTGTGTGTTTGTGTGTGTGTGTGCAGGTGTGTGAGTGTGGTATAATTTCCTAAAATTTAACTTAGACTCAAAGTGAGTCCGATTTCCATAAGTAAAGAGTGCAGTAAATATTATTAAAAAATGTAAACAAATGGTAGTTTTATAACTGTACCAAGCAATGTCCAACTCTTGCAATGTATATGTATAGTAATTTGCCGCAATAAAATAGTTTTCGGTTCTGTATGTTTCATGCAAGTACATGTCAGAGTGTAGGTGAGACTATGTTCACTACTTCATGTATTCAGTCCTTACGAATTAAATCATTTAGAGTGAAAGTAAATGTATTCAGCTACATATTAAAAAATTTGTTAGTTCATGTTAAAGTTATGTTTTTAAAACTTACATAGGTACTCAAATATATGCAAAAGTTAAAGTACATTCAAGATATATTTAATACAGACAATTTTTACTTGAAATTACTAATGTGCCATCGCGTAACTTAATACATTCACTTTCACTCTATACTATTTCATTTATATCGTTTGAATATTTGTTATTTTGGGTAAGTAGCGAAAATTGTCAAATCGCTACGTTGACATGCACTTACACAAAAATATAGAATCGGAATATATATGTAATTTGTGGGAAATTACAATTATTGTAATGTGTAATAATTTGACGGTGTTTGGTACAGTTATAAAGTTACGAATTTGTCGGTGCCGAGCAGTAAAGATATTTTTAGAGAAATAAGTAAGTCAACTGCATGACCTAAAAATTGCACACTTTCGTTTGAATGGAACCTTGTAAGTATACTCTGTTAGAAGCTTTTAGCTCAGTTCAGTTTACCGGTAATAAACCAATCAAGTTATACTGTTTTGATCAGCTGCATATATTCTCATAACACTAGTCATTATATACAGTTACAGAGAGAACAATATGTTAAAATGTAATATCATTTCCATAGTAAATACGCTAGGTATACTACTTTTGCCAAGTCTGTTATTATTGATGTGAAATGAAAATGAAGGGGTAAGCTAAAATTTCCGTATATGCAAACAAAGAATCAGAAAAACAGTCCAATCAATAGCCTTAATATTTGTTCAAAAGGTACGTGACCTTATCAGACAGTGTAAGGTTTCTCACAGACATATCATGATACGTCCCAGTCAGTGGTGGATCTAGAAGCTGGAAAAGGAGGGGGCTTGAACTAAATTTTGCTTTTCACCCATGGCGCTTCTTGCCCCACACCCGAATTAAATCACTTGGTATATATTTTTTTAAATAATTTAAATAACGGTAACAATCATTTTCCATAATACTCAACATTCCATGACTTAGAATCATTACACTAACTAATTAAAATCTGATGATGTCAAAGCACTCTATAATAACGTATCGCACATATAATATATTCTGAAGATCCGATCAGTCACTCATGTCAGTTAAGTTAAAGAAAATATTTTTTGGTCTTGCACATCAACATTGTATCCTTTTGCAACCATCCTGAGACACCATATAATTCATAAATACGCGGATAATATCTAATTATACATACACATACTACCATACTAAAATGTTATAACATACATTATAAAAATAAATAAATTTTATTAATTAAATTTAACATTTTCGTCAATATTGTAGTATATACACCATACTATACATGTATCCGTTAAAACAATACCTGAATGTCCAATACTAATCTTCAAATATATTACTTTCTAACTATAATATCTTCTGTTCTGTACCTATCTTAGCTCAGCCATACAGACTTTTAATATACTCACACAGGAGTATTACGTAATCTCCAATGAAATAGAACATTGAGTTCATCAATTTATACCATATTGTCACCTTACCTTATTCCCTTGACAGTTAACATACAATCAAGTTAGTGCAAATTCTTAATATTTCATAAAAACTGTCACTCTTATTGTACCTGTAGTACTCCAAACCAAACAAATCTTGTGATGGCCAGAAAATTCTGTACTAAATTCATTCTCCTTTACAGAATAGGTATAAATCAAGCACAATATTTTGTGATTACAATTTACGACAAGACTTCATTCCTTTATCTGATTCGTCACCTTCGTGAGCGAGTAGGTAGCTTCCTAAATAACTACAACTTGTAAAATTGTCTCCAATATGGTGCTCTGTGACGAAAATTATCTGCGCCATTTCATTTCACAACTATGCAGACTCCATTCGTTTTCAGCGTACTCACAATATGATAATGCACTCCCAAATAAATTTTATGTTCATCTCTCATTTATATTTTAGTGAAAGATATTTTAGGTACAATCATTGTACCTGTATTCTTAATATATATATATCACTGGCAAAACACGGAAGACTTATCATAAGAACCAACTACAAGACAAAGAAGAAGAATAAAATACATCAGTTATTCATCACTTCATTTGTCAAACAGAAAGCTTCAACACTATGAATTTCGTAACATATTAATTTTAATAATTCAATTTCAGTCATATTTATCAGCATAATTTTCGTATTTTTAATCATTCAAAACAGAGTCACACGTTACCTCCAAACACTGCATGCTTAGAATGGTTGTATCTAAGTTATAATCCCATTATGTGAAGTGCAGTCTTATGCGAACGAGTTTTTATTTATACATAGCTCAACTTAACCTTACTGAAATACCTTGCCATCTTACTTTTTTTCAACACAAAACACTCTAGTGCCATCGCTTTTGTCCAGAGTAATTAAATGTTGTATGGGAAAATAAATTATCAACCCAGTAGTCTATTGGCTGAAAAATTTTCAAATTTAATTCATTCATGAAGAAATCATACAAAATAATCGTATCTCAATAAAAAGTATTCTATAGTCACAAGAATTAAAAAAACCATGTTGTAGCGTCTTTTGAAGTACAGTTTCTGACGAACATTTAATCCTTGTTTATTCACATATACTGCACTACAGTTGTCACATGAGTAAGTGTTGTAGGCAGTACCGAACTTGCAGTTGCTTTCTTCACATATGCGTACATCGCAGATTCGAGAGAACAGCTTACAGCAGTACTTGCATTCACAACCCGATGAGCGAGAACCCTTTCCTTTACATGTTTTGCTGTGTCTAGTCAAGTTATCATTGCGAGTAAACACTTCATCGCAGTTCGCACACGAGTAAATCTTGTACGTTATACTAAACATACAGTGACTTTGTTCATGGCGACGAGCATTAGAGTGTGTACTAAAAGTGTTCCAGCAGTAGCAACACTGTTTCAGAGAAGTATGTACATGATTTCCAGAGATTACTCCCGGCTGAATGGTAGCTGCTGATATTGATGATAATTCTTCATTATCTGTAACCATCTTCTTAACGTTACAGTTTTACACAAAAAGTATCTATAAATGAATATGTCGATCTGCTTTCCAACTCGTCTATCGATTGACTGAGAACCTTTGGACGCAGACAGTGCTTAAACAGCACCAATCATTCTATGCTAGCTACTTCGATGAATCTCATGTACCTAGCTAGAAACTGGGCAGCAAATATGCTGATATCGTTAAAATCACGGGTGATAGGTTGTAATCAAACCTAATTCTGCTAGTCGTCGTGAGGGGGGCGTGGTGAGTGGATGGTCAGACCATTCGTCACCTTAGATTTTCGCATGCATGAATCGTGTCGGATGAAGAAGTTGGTCGGTGGGTTTTCTCGGAGATCTCACGTTTACACCGACTTTCAATACGTCGCTGCTCAGTACATCATGTAACACTTCACCAGTGCTGAAAGACCTTGACGTTGAGCGCTGACAAATATCTCTTACTCACTCACAAGTCTCTGTTCAACATGAGAAGTCATCTTTTCTGCGTCAATATTATGACACACTAACCTACAGTAGTGTAAGATTACATTTTCTTTATTGGACGAGTTAACTTAAATTCCATTGAAATACAGCATCACCCAGAGTTAGCTACGTCTTGTAAGCTGTTATAACTCACATACTCAAAACACTATTCATGGAGCGCAATCGAGTTTAGCTGTAGCCTACTGCAGACAAGTTGATATCGTATCACATAAACTGTTCTGAGAATATAATATAGGCTAGTCAGTTTGTACAGCTGCGAGAGCTCGGTTTCGTTTGTAGAAAGCTGCTAACTGTTTGGTTTTTTTATTTATCACTATACATTTAATAAAAATCTCGTGCTCGTCTGCGAGAGTTATGAATTTTTCGGAAGTCCCTTTCAATACTTGGTACTATTACAATGCTACCATGTAGTCAGCAAAACGCTCAGTGTATGGTGCGAGGAAACATTTATTGTTATTAGTTCAGCTTCGAGCACCCATATCCCTTTATATGCTCGAAGATTCTATCAATCATAAAGTAATCAGAGTTGGGTTGTGCTAACCTAAAATAAGCAGGTAAAACTACTCACGATCTATTCACTAATACACTAATAAGTTACAAAGTGATAAAAAACCATCTCTCTTGTTATAGTCAAAAAGATGTACACTTAATAACAACGATTGTTCTAGTAACTCAGTAGTAGAGCGTTTAGAATTTAACCTAATGGTCCAGGGTTCGAAGCTCTGCCATGCCTATATTATTTTCTCATTTTCGTTTTAACAATCAAATAATCTTCATTGTATTTATGTACTTGAAGGGAGGTTTACAACCAGTAGATTTTTTTTGTGTTTGTGTCTATGCGTCAAGAAGTGGACATGAGTTTAAGTATGTTTAGTGGACTTATATGTGAATAAATGATTTTAAGTAGATATGTTATACAGTAGATATGTAATTTTTTTACGCTTCTTCCATCTCGATGTGATCAGTGATGGAACAAATCACTCAAACAAGCAAACAGGAAAACAAGAAAGTAATTACACATAGTCAGAATTCATGTAAAGCAATGTTCTTGAGTGGTTTCGGAATAAATTTGGTAAACAAAATATCGGTGTGAATGTACTGGAATTTGTACCCACGATCTCCATATTACAAGTCCACCCGTGCAACACTCGCGCCACCTTATTTTAACACATAAAACACTTATTTTGATAGCTGTAGAGTCTGCAAGTATGAGACGATAATTTCGTACTTGTAGAAGTCTTGTATGTGCACGCTTTGAATTCGGCAAAAAATTATAGTTCCGATAAAAAACAATCGTGCCCTGACAGAGATTCGAACCCTGGACCATTAAATTAAATTAAAAACATGCTACCACTGAGCTATCAGGGTAGTAGTGACATAATTTTTCTTAAGACTTTAAATGTAATAGGAGGGTATGAAGTGTCTGGCACGGTGCTGCAGTGAGGTAGGGCATGGTAGTATATATAATTGGCTTTGCGATTGTTCTCGTCAGAACAGTGTTTTTCTTTGCATACATAGGCTACATACATAGACTGTGCCTTGGAGTTTGTAGGACTGTGTGTGAAGATGTATGCCTACAGGTGCTGCGAGAGTGTATAGAAAAAATGGTAATGGAATTCAAACATGTGTGGTCAAAACGAAAATACCTTCCAGGACTACAACAGAGCTCTGTACAGAGAGAATGTTATGCAAGTAACTGTACATAGTATAAGATCATGGAAAAAGCAGCTATATTCCAAATGTAGCAACAAACTGACGCTTTTTTGGCTAGACGACAAACTATGCGTGTGCTAAAATGTATTAAACTCTCTACCATATGGATATGCTGACTAAAAGTTAAGTCGTGTTCATTAGACTATTTACATTAAATTTGTTACTGTTGTATACTATTTCCCTAACAAATTTACTGAATGTTATTAATGTGTAGAATTTTTTTTCCTCCCGACTGTGACTTACATCCTGGCTACATCGAAAAAGTCAGTACAATAAGCTGAAACGACATAATTACCTGTCAAAGTCATGTAACTAATGCAACACCTACATTGCTAGTGGACTGCAATGAAGAGACTGTGGTACACTACTAGCAGCTACTATAAGACTGCTGCAGAAATAACGAGACTCCACCAAGACTATATTGCGAAACTGTTCAAGGTTTATTATTACCATACCGATTAACTGTATAAATGTTAGGAAATTAAATGAAAACATGTGAAGTAGACTCACAGAATAGGTACCGGGGTAAAATATGTATACATTTTCAGAAGTCTAGTACATGTAAATCTGTAAAACCGAATAATTGAAAGGTTACTAAAAAGTTATACACATGTTAAAAAAGTAATTTGAGCCATCAGTGGAACATCATGCAAACCTCTGAGCAGACTTAATGATAAAAAGCTAACTAAAACATGATGAGAACTGCAGTAGGCGACGATGATGGGCAGCAACATGATAAACACAGGGCTCAAGTAGCTATTTATACTCCAGTATATGCAGAAAGAGAAGCTAGGACAGGTTGTGACTTGCCTGACAATGATGGCGGTATAGAGGGGCTAGTGCAATTGCAGTTCAAGGTCACGTGATGCAGGAATAGAAGCTGTGACAGGTTCTGACATGTACAGCAGTAATGGTTGGAGAAGAGGGGAAAAGGGGAGGAAGTTAGCAGGGACAAGTTCAAGCACGTGCAGCAGTTCTGGTGATGGCGAGGGGAAATAAGGGGGAAGTGCAATGACAGTTCAAAGTTATGTGATGCAGGAAGAGAAGCTGGGACAGGTTCTGACAGGTTCAGCAGTAATAGTGGTGAAGAGGGGAAAGAAGAGGGAAGTGCAATGACAGTTCAGGGTCATGTGATGCATGAAGAGATGCTGGGACAGGTTCTGACAGGTGCAGCGGCAATGACATCGAAGAGGGGAAAGGAGGGTGGAAGTGAGCTGGGACAGGTTCAAACAGGTACAGCAGCTCTGGTGTCAGAGAAGGGAAAGGAGTGGGAAGTGCAACATTATCTATTGATTTTACATTTTTTGTTATTGAAATATAGGGGTAATGTTGTTCGGGTATGGGGTGCAATAAATTAAATGATAGATAATATAGATTGATTTCACATTTTTAGTTATTAAAAATACTATGGGTTATGTATACACACATACTGCATAGCATGTGAACCTTATATAAAGTGCAACACTAGAATGAAATAATCGATTACTCGAATATGGCAGTGACCCCAACAGACAACTCGGGAACAACAACAAGATGGCGGCATTAGCAATATCTACAACGTCGAGCCGAAGGTTGCCGAGCTTGGCCGAGCGTACCAGATGTATTTTTGAAGTAAATAATTTTTATACAAAATAGTTTTTATATAAAATGATTTTATTAAATGTATTTTCTTCAATGCATAAGGGGTTGGGATGGAATGCGAAATCAAAAATTTTTTGGAAGACTCGGAAGAAACCTCTAAGATGACGATTGGAAATTATATGGTAGAATTTTAAAAAAATTTAGAATTTTGGTAAGTTACATCATCCAAGAGGGCAACCAGAAACAAGATGGCGTCCGGAAACAATATGGCAACCGAAAACAATATGGTGGCCGGAAACAAGATGGCAGGCAATACATCATCCAAAATGGCGGACGGAAACAAGATGGCATCGAGGTGCCAGGTTACAGGGTTCAAAGGTCAATGTCATAGGTTCAAGGTCACCCTCCTCATCAGCTGCCAGCTGCTGTCCCCAGATAGGCATTTTCCTTCTACTTATAATGGACCAAGTATAAATTTTAGCAGCCATTAAAAATATGTATATATATACATTTAATAAAACTAATGTATACAACACATAGACAAATAAACACAACTTGGTCTGGCGAGGGACGGCTGTTTCCATATATTAATGATAAATTAAAACCTATCCAGGCTTTTAAACAAATGACATTGAAATTTATTACTCTCTGTAACATATAAGAAAGCAATGTTTCAATATATATACACATATTTACACATATCTATGCACATATTTATACGTATATATGCACATATTTACACACATATATGCACATATTTATACATATATATGCACATATTTATACATATATGCACATACTTATACATATATGCACATATTTACACATATATATGCACATATTTATACATATATATATGCACATATTTATACATATATATTTACATATTTATACATACATATGCACATATTTATACATATACATATGTGCACATATATATGCGTGTTGTCATATATATATATATATGTGTGTGTATGTATGTATACATATATGTACACTCATGGACACAAAAAATGGACCGCTGAAATAATCAATGTCCACTTCGCAATCATCGGCTGTGTGCAAGCGGAAGCCTGGCATCTAGGCAACCTGCATAACAACGAATAGCGGCACGCTCTAACTGCACTGGGCACAGGTTGTGTTGTAGGATTTGAGCATCACCCGTTCACACCTTCTTCAAACGACCAGACACTGTATACTAGCTGAACCAGTGCGGCACACAACTCATTTAGTAAATGCAAAAGTGACACATGTCCATTTATATTACTCATACATGAAGATAGAACACGTATTTGTAAAACACAGTAACGATGTTACGAAAGTGCACAAATTTTCCAATAATCAGACAAAAACCGTTACCTACATTATATCAAAATGTTAATATTCAATATTTGCGTATTCCCTTTCTCATACTGCTATCTGAAACTAATGTATATTGTAACAATACGGTAATATTTAACTGGCAGTCGTGGTGACGTTATAGTCTGACTTATTCGCTTACGTTTTTACATATAGAACAATTGCCGAACATTGGAATGACCCAGTGGGTTTTACCGGGATACTTCTATCCCTCTTTGGCTGTCCACTGCTGATCCATTGTGACTTAATTTCACATCTGTTAAGCACGAGCAAAACGTGTAACGCCATCACTGTACTGATTATTTACAATAAAAACCTTCAGAAACATCCATTGAACAAGTATTTCAGACACTAAATATCTAACATCAAGCGGTAAACTTGATCCTGATTACAGATTAATGTTGTGAGTTGTTGGTCCAGGAGTCGCAAACGGCCACTTTCACCCCGTTTGACAGAAACAGTTGTCATTCTCCCGTGTGAAACGACTGCACACGTGGTTCCGTCCATGGGTCCTAACATAGATTGTTACCATCAAAGCTCACTTAGTAGCCACGTATCACGTAAAATAAATGTTGTCACAGTATCGTTGTCAGAAGAACGTGACACAAGGATAATATCTCCTCATATTTTCTTGTTCTGTAGGTAATACCTAACTAGGCAGTTCTGACTGACGAGTTATTAACGTATTGATTATTAACATATATTACGTAGTGCAAGCATATTATATGAAGTGTAAAGTTATTGAAACGTTTTATGTTGCTGTACCTTACGTTACTTTATGCCATCCCATATTCAAGATCTGTAATCTGTAATGTATGAACATACAACTTACTAAATATTGCTGTCTACTATGTAGCATAACGTTTGACAATGATGTGTTAGAGAACAAGTGAAATTTCAAACATTTGTATTCCAATGTTCAAATTGCGTAAACGTGAAAATTTTTCAAGCTCCGTCATACAAGCAATTAAATCAACGTTGACAAAATATTAATCTATAATATCGTGATATTTATAATATCTGTAGCTTCTACCGAAAGTTCAAGGACACCATTATGTTAAACTATCAAAAGGTTTTGGCCTTATAATTAATCCTATGTGACCTGATTATTAGTGACACATGGATAATTGCTTCAGGCTATGTTCAGAGTTTAATTTGTAAAAAAAAAAAAATTCAAATAGGACAATTTGTTTAAACGTTATCTTTTTTCCTTTCTTATAATAGTATTATAGTACTAGTGTAATATTATTCTTAAATTTTGTAGAATAAAACTAGAGAGTTATCCTGTTGCTATGGGTTTTATGTTTCTGCCCATAAATTAGGATAAATATCATCTATTCTATTATTTTTTTACATATCCGGAAATTCATTAAAGTGTAAAAAATTTTATGTTATTTAAAAAAACGAAAAAATGGATAACTTTTAAACAAACTGTCCTATTTTCAATTTTGTTTTTACAAATTCTACTATGATAATAGCCTGAAACAGTTATCCATGTGAAATTAATAATCAGGTCCCGTAGGATTAGTTGAAAGGCCAAAAATTGTTGTTAGTTAAATGTAATGGTGTCCTTAAACTTTTGGTAGATGCTGTAATTGGTACCTAAATGCCATTTGTATGAACGGTCATAACACGCGACAATTATATCTAAATACTTGAGCAATAAGATCTAGTTAAACAAACTAGTACTTTTCTTGACATAGCCTGCGGCTTACCATTATTGCGTACAATGCTCTGTAACAGTGGCGAAGGAACAGGGGGTACAGGGGTACAATGTAGCCACCAAAATTTGATAGTGGGTTACAAAACATAATTTGTACCCCGTACATATTAGTGCATATGCGTAAACATATAAAATTCAAATAAAGAAATACAATATAGCAAGACGTATGTTTAATCTAATTTTATATTTATACTGATTTAAACAAATACAATTAAACTACTAACAACTTAAAAGTCTCAGAATAAACGTTTGAGTAAATATTTGTGTCTTGAGCCTACTGAAACAACCCGACTTGTCAGCCCTGCAGATGTTTTTTTTAATACAAATAATTTAATTCTCTGGCCACAATATTGTCCAGGATCAGGAAAGATCCGTCCCTCTTCTAAGGTTCGGTCTTCTCTGTGACAGTTCAGCTACTATCCTCTACGCTAAGGTACTGAAATTCGCTTTCAAGTTCAGTGAACGGCTTATCTACAGGGTGGGGATGCTAACTGTTTAAAGCTCCCCGCAGTGACACTGGGGACTCCGAGACAAGTGATTCGACATAGGACATGTAGGGTCCAAACGGACGGGAAAGGCCCGAAAATTCGCCTTCAAGTTTCCATGACGTCACATCCGGTGTGTCCGCATCAGGCGCGTACGAACGAGTATTCAAAGGAATTCCTTCGATCCAACCTGTCTCTGTGGCTCAGTGTCTGCGTCAGAACCTTGTAAACTTGCGGTCCGAGGTTCGTGTCCCAGTGTCGAAAATCTGTTGTCAACGTTACTTTTTGCAATTTTAACTTACTTCAACTGTTATTTCTTTGTAACCCTTTGCTGCATAATTTTTTTTTTTTTGTTTTAGCTGTGTTCTACATTTATTGTTTACAGCCCCATTAGTTTGTATTTGTTTTATGCATGTTCGATAAAGTTGTTAGCAAAGACGAGCTGTTGGCTTGGTGTGCGCTTTTGCGGTTCTGGCTGGGTGTAAATTTGTGTTTGTCCATTTGGTCTCAAATATTGTCAGTATACAAATTGTCTCACGAAAAGTACTGGGGTCACTCAAATTAAATCACATTAAATGGGGGAATGTTTGGTGCGGTGATGATGCGGAAGCTTTCGCATCGCCACTGCACCAAACATTTTTTAATAATAGATATATAAAAAAAGTGGTCAGAACCGCAGCGCCAATAGCGAATTTCTTAGCTGCCGCGAGTTTAAAACTTGGTCAAAGCAAGTCAAAATTTTTTACACAGTTAGTAACATTCTTTTGTCTTCTTGATGTTGAAAATTTGATTTAAACGGAAATTTAAATGAAATATAAGCGTGCGAGACGGTTAATGGTTTAACTTTAGTTATAAGTGCTATGTTGATTAGAGCAACAACTATATGTCAACACACTGTTGACGATTGTTAAGTATTAATGCTGCTACCGTTAGGAGAAGTAGAATACGAATAAATATGCTATGATAAAGTAGAGAGCAAAAAAGCGTTTTAGATTTAGGGCCTACAAAGTATACACAGTTCAATGAATTTTTTATTTTCTTAATTGTTGCGGAAGCTCTGCGTAGTATTTGCTATTGTCTTTCTCCCAGTTATACACTTACTGCCAGTTTGTGGTAAGCATAGTATATTATGTTTCTGTTATTACTTATCGAAATTTATATCATACACATTTTTGTGCGACAAGTATGCAATGTGTGCAAAACAGAAGTAGTTGTAAATTTATTTCATCAAAAAACTTGGTAAATAACAGTAGGGTTTTCCCACATACTTAACAAAACTGTTGTATATGTTTACAAACTGGAAAATAGTGATAAATAGGAAAACTTTGCAGATTATCGGATATAAAATTAATTAAAACGTACAACATCAAAATTCATTTAAAGAAGACGTTTCACACTTTAAATTGAATCATAAAGTTTCAACGAAACTAGTTCGGCTGAATACAATTTTCAGTGTGTAGTTAGTGATGTGATGTAAGTAATAAACTGCAAATATCTTATTTGAATGAACATCCATCCTTACAATATGTATTTAGAATGTGTTGTAAAGTTTACAAGTAGTGAAGAAAAAATTTGTAATATTCTGCTTTTTATGGTCAGGATCTGTATAACATATGGTTGCTAAATAAATTTATGTTAAAAACCGAGTTTTCCTATGTAAAAAATACTCAACATTTATGGCGTCACTAACCTAATCTTCATAGCATAAATTATGTTAAATACATCTAATAAGGAGGGTAGGTAGCTAGGGCTGTGTGTCGTTCCAACCACTGAGATTACAAACAAAGAAAGTCAAACTGCCTTATAAATCGCTAACAATCCCACAGCTATAGAAGCTATACACCGGGTCAATAGACCAACATATTTAGTGTTGGTAGAACAAGGAGAAGTAGCACTTTCTGGAATAGCGTCTTCAAGATGCAGATGGGCTTGTCTTGAGACACTAAAAATTTACTAGCTAACCTCGACGTGGACCTCTTCACTATCTGCTCCATTCGCATATTAGTTAAACGAAACAATGATGGCACAAACCCCTTTTCTATAATTAGGATGGCACTTTATAAAAAAATAATAAAATCTGCTAAAGTCACACCCGGCTTTTTCGAAAATGTCATGATCAGTTATTTTTCTCTATAACTATACAAGTGATGTATTAGATTTCGTCAATGAACAAAAAACCATGTCTAATAACTTTCAGCCCCACGAAATAATAAATTATATAGATAGTTTGTAACATAACAAAATACATTTGCTATAGAACAGAATAAAAAATACATTAATAAAGGAATGCGTAGAATTCATACTGATCAGAGAGTTTGTACCAATGATAGTAGTAATGAAATCCTGCAATCAATAAACTTAAATGAAAGTAATAAATTCCATAAATTCACAATAATTGCCATTCAACATAAACGTTTTTTATTAAAACATTTCGTCACACATGAATATTAGTTCTGTATTATAGAACATAACCTGTTGCGTAATGTCAACTAAGAAATGAACCAAATTCATAGAATATTCCCTTTTGGCATACGAAAATATTTTTTTGTCAACACTGGGATACCAAGCTAGAAAACGATCGTATAAAATTTCTTTATATAGGCTTAAACATCAAAATAATTTACAATATTTACTTTTGGCCGGGTTCATATGTACGACGCAACATTTTGTGTCTGAAAAATAATTGCCACATGAGAAATGCAAAGATTTGTAGAAATGAATTTTTTACTAACCACTATCTTTATTTGCTTACAATAAAGCGTTTAAATGTGGTGATGACCGAGTGATCAGCATATTGGTCTTTCTGTTACAGCTTTACTAATTTAAAATCCCCCAGTGTCATAATTTTTAAACATTATTTTAATTGTTTTCATATTTTATGTGAATTTTTTATCAAATTACAAAGTTTAGTTACTTTTCTGCTTGTGAAAACATTAGTTTAGAAACATAACGTGCATTAAAAACTGCTTATCAGGATCGCAAAAAGAATTCCACGCTGCTGTACTTGACTTTTAGTAACTTGACTGATGCAAAAATTACCCACGGTCATATAAGAATAATTTTTCTGTTTACCAACACTACTATGACCAAAGTAAACACATTCAACTGGCAACCAACCTTGCGATATTCTCTTTTTTTATGTTTCGTCATTTCAGAATGAATTAAGTTGTGTCATTATTTCCTCCCTCAACATTCTGCCTACTCTTGCTGTTCAAGCGGCTGTCATCTTGCATTCGGCACGTTTCCTATTGTTTCAGTGTTAAAACAAATGCCTTCAGTTAGATTGTTGACGGTGACATACGATATCTTATTGAAATTTTTTTGTAATTATTATAAAAATATAACATAAAAGTGAAATATAAAGAAGGCCGTATTCGTAACTAGAAGTAATCTTCATTTTTAAGAATAAATTTATTTGTAACCGATATTAATTTATACACTACGTCAAAAAATTTTCATAAAATTTTTATTATTTATTTTTATAATTAAGTATTCTCTATATACAAACGTTTAAAAATATTTCAATTTTTTTTTCATAATTGATTTATGGATCCATAAACGGTAATAAAATGTATGTATTAAATCGATAAATACTTAACGAGCACCACTATTTCAAAAGAAATTTTCTTTTGGCCGTTTTCATTTTGTTCAATTAAATGATTTTTAAACACACCGCCACGCAGGTGTCAACATATGAACTGGACTTTGTGATTAGCGGCCTCCCGTCAAAACTTTTTACTTTCTCACTTCATGGATGCCAGCCTGACTAAATGATACACACTTCCACTCGAACGCTACTCCCTTCGAATAAGTAAGGCGTATACGAGTGGCCGGCGTTGGAGCTTACAATCTCCGTCTCGTATACGTTTTGCGCCGTACGAGACGATTCGCATACGAGCTCTACTCGCACAAACTCGAGCTTAGGCCCCCAGGTCGTGTCGTTTTGCACAAGCTACAACATTGCACAGGCCTATAAGACCTACTACAGATGGTCGCTTACAATATGAATGAAGTGTACAAGGAGGGCTCCAAGACATTCCCCTCCACTACCTTCACACGGCGACCTCGAAACACTAGCGCTCTTACCTCCCCCTACCCGGGGCTAAACTTAGGTTTGTCAAGCAGTAGAGCACTCGCCTCCCTACTAAGGTGATTCGGGTTCGATTCCTAGCGGGGTCGGTCCCCGGACTTTCGCATGTGAGAATCGTGCCGTATGATGCCGCTGGTCTGCGGATTTTCTCGAGGATCTTCCGTTTCCCCCACCCTACATGTCGGCACCGCTCCATACTCATATCACATCATCCCTTACCAGTGCTAAAGACCTAGACGTTATTGCTGGCCAAAAAATATCTTCACAAAGAGGAAATTGCGTTCCAATAAGTAGTTGAATAGAAAATAATGACAGTTGTTGAAACCAATTAAATCACAAAGAAAGCATCGGCATTTAAATTAAAACAATTTTTAAAATACATCACAGTCTTCTATATGTGTTCAAAACCGACTTTATAAATAAGGTTGTGTTTCTTCGTCGTCAAAAGTTGAAGTTTTTTACTGTTTTGATGGACGGATAACATTTTATGAGGCTGCTGATTGCCTGTAGATCACGTAATTAACGGAACCAAAGACGAAAGGTGGATGACTAGCTTTAGCTTTATACGCCATTTAAGAATGGGTATGCTTTTAATGTTTTCGTATAATTCTATGTTGATTGTATATTATCTGTGCCACAAGTCTGAGATTACAAGGTGCGGAGGCCCGGGAAGTGATATGCGAGGTAGTAGAATCGTTTTTACTATAAAATTCAAGAAAATATTTGTACTTTGAACGACTTGCTGGGGAGCAACATTTAACGATTATAACATTACAACAAATAGCCTACGTAACACATGTAATCCAGTACTACGGAATAATAAATGCTAAATAACATTCATGGAAATATGAAATATTTATGTATATAACCACGAAGCTAACCTTGTATCATTATTTCCCTGAAGGTTGAAAGCACATTGTTTTATCATTAATATAATATAATTTTCGTGATGGACATCGTAAGAGTAAAGATTTTAAAACAATTAAAATTCACTTTTAATGGAATTTCTGGTAAGAAATTCTGTTTGCCCTACTTTCATTTTTATGTCACAGTAGTCTATTACACAGATTCTTGATTATTACACGAAGTTTGCATTGCAAACAGCACCGATGCTGTTGCAGCAACTTATATGCCGCAAGGATGTTGTCAATATTATTGGTTACGCATAATTAATAAACTTATTATTAAATTACAGTGTGTAGTGTTCTATTTTTTTCATATAAATAAATATTTTTAGAGGGCTAGTCTCCTGGATTGTAAACTGTCTCGTTGTAAAAATTCGCTAAAATAATTTTCTAAGAATGTCACTATTTAAGCAAGTTTAATATTCAGCATATCTAAATTCGAAAAATGCTAAAAGTGCACCATTTTACACCTTGAAATACCAAATTTTCCCCCTTCTGCTTTATTAGAGGGGTTTATTGTTCCAAGATATAACCTGTCCCCTCCTCTAGTTCCGAAATTTTCCTACGCCCCTGCTCTCAAAACATTTCAGTATCGTTGCTGCCGAGTATTTTTGTCTGCCTTATAAACCTTTTGTTGCTTTATATTTGCACTAGTTGCAAAATAAAAATGACGGACAGGTAACATTTTATTAGAATGTGAAAGAAAACATTTGTAGAATTAATACAAATTAAACTGAAATATAATAATATAGACTAATAATACAACAACGAAATCTGATATGTTTGTGGCACAAACTCAATATTTTTACTCCCCATAACATGTACTATTACTTATGAATATGAAATATTACCCCGGTTATTTTCTAATAAAGGAGGCTAAGCGTTTGTTAACCGCAATATTATGTTGCGATTTGTATACTTTTTTCCCAAAGCCATCGCTTGCTGTTTGTAACGCCACGTGCTCATCAGTCGCCTGCGCGAAGGCCTGCCTGCCGAACATACCCGAAGCGGGACTTAGACAAATTTCCACCTTCACGAGTTGGCCCATTTTTTGTGTACATGACTGTACATATTTATATAAACATATATATATATATATTAATTTATATATATATACATATATAATCATATATATGTACACTTCTATACTCATAAATATATACACACACACACATGCAGGGTGGCCAAGAATAAGTGTTACAAATTGATAGGGATGGTAGATGTGCATGTTTGGAACATATTTGATTAAGGAACCCATGTCCGGAAATGCATCCTTATACCTGCAATGGTGCACCAAAGTAACAGGGGTAGGCAGGCAACCTGGCGACAACAAGCCAGTGAAAACATCTGTTGTGTTGTGTTATGTACTACCCGC
>PNEQ01057769.1:0-26279 GCA_003012365.1 Medauroidea extradentata
TATAGAAATATTATAAAAAATTTTCAGAGGAACTTTTAAATGAACGAGTTAAAAAAGTTCACGTTCAGAAAATAAAGGAACTTCGTTCCCGACAAGTTCCAATAATTTAAGTTGGAACTAGTTCCGAGTAAAAGTTCCTAAAATTGGAACGAATTCCAAGGAACTCGTTCCTATGAACTCGTTCATGCAAAACACTGCGTCAAACAAATAAAAATGCAAGACGCATGCTTTAAAGCATGACATGGATTTGACAACAAAAACCAAGATGTGTAGATGTTAATGAATTTTTATGTACAACATTATCTCTGTAGGTTGGATTATGTGTGTTCCGGCCCACATATATTTCTCATAATTAAAAGTTATTCAATTAATTTTAAGTAACATATAATTGCAATGATGGCTGAGGTTTATTGTGACACATCCTGCGTCTGTCTGGTTGTGATGATATGTTATATTAAGTCCCTGTTCGTTGGCGCTAAAGATGTGACGCGGCTGCTTCTGCTGTTGTTTGTTGTTGTCACTGTAGTGGGCGTTGAGGTTATCTGGCTTAGCGTGCTCCGGATAGCTCAGTTTGTTCAATTAAATGGAGACGGAAACTATTATTGTGATTTTACAAATTAAATTCACAAAATAAGGCAACTGTTTGTTTATTTTCAATTTTACCTTTTACATTTTTTTCTTACTTAGTAGTGATTCTACAAATAACGGTTTGGTACTAAAAACACAAATAAATGGTCAAATGTCCGGAGTTACCATGTCTGACCTTGAGTTAAACAAAAAAAAATAATTATGAAACACTTGTTCGTTGCCCGAGATTTTATCAATGCTATGCCATGGCTGCATACATTTATGGCAAAAACCCTGTATTTCCCGCCACTATTTAACAATGTTCAGCCGATACAAAAAAACTCTAAGCCTCATGCAGTCCCTCCAGAGCTCCCAGGGCCAGCCCCGCAGACGTCTCTCCTCCTTCGTCATCACTACCCGACTGATAAACCCTCGACGGACATGGTAACTAATAGCGCACCTCAGTGGAGTGATACAACAGACTCCAATTTTCCCAAAAACCGCAAAGTTACACTTAAAACATATCACAAAGGATTCCAAAATTTGAATATATAGTTTTTACATTGAAATAAAATTATTTATCCACACAAATACAATAATTGGGGACAAAAGGTGCGCAACAGTGGAACTGCTTTCGCGGCACAATACCCTAAGCAACCCCCTGTGATGACTGACCTACGTGCGTCAACAACCTACGTCATGGAGAGAATTCCATGAAGCAAGCGATGAACCACAACGTCGGCGCCAGATATCCTACAGCCTGGAGAAGCTTGCAACACAAGAAGTTACTCACTTCACCAGGGAAAATTTAATAATATGCTAAAATTGCTAAAACTCAAAAATTAGTCAAAATACAAGACAAAGTTATATCATCAAAAATAATTAAAATTCTACTGTGGTCAGTTTGAAACCAAACAAGCCACTACTTTAAATTTCCAGACTGTACTTAAATTTTGAAAGGATGAATTAAAATTAAATATGTCCCCAATTACTGGGTTATTGAATTCTGTTGTATCATACTGGACACCTGACAAACTCACCCTGAAAACGGCATATAGCCTGTTACGAAAGATTTACATTAAAATTTAAATAAGAAAACAAAAATACTTTATAAAAATTTAACCAAGATAGGGAAGTGGCTGAATACTTCACATTATGAAACTAAATTTTGATAATGTGTTTGATTAAATAAAAATTTTCAAAATTAAGTTGTTAACGTGAATAATTTCATGCAGAGTTTTAGCTGGAATATGGCCATGATTTTTTTTTAGAAAACTAGTGTATGAAAGAAATGACCTCCCAGCAACAGTAAGCGCAGTACGTTCAACAGTTTATTCAGACTAAATCTGATACACATGTCTAGTGGAAGGTTTTGGACAAGCTATTCGATGGAGCAATGCACACACGCACACACATGTGCATACACACCCACGCACCTGCATGCATCCACACACAAAGTGTGTGAAAGTTTAAAGAAAAGGGAAGTGTCCTGAACAGGAAGTCTGTGTAGTATGGTCGGCTTGATGACGATGGTGTGAGGCATTTTACAGAGCAACCTTGGCTATTTACCTGGACATGTATGAATGGTTTCAGTCGACACTTACACAGGTAGAAGACTTGCAATCTGATAAAGCTTCAGCAGGAAATGGACCCTCCTTGCTGAGGCCAAACTGCTTAAGCCAACTAGGATGACTTATTTTTTGATAGTTGTGTTGGCAAGAGTACATCCCATGGCTTGCAATGTGTAGTGCCATTTTTTGTGTGGGGTATTTTTTCTCTCTCTTACTAATTATCTTTTGTCTGCCAGGATGAAAGAATTCACTGAAAAACCCCTAGAAGTACAGCCTCCTTTATTTTAGTTTTGGACAATGAATGGTTTCTGTTTGTTAACGAATTGTATTTACATAGTTTCAATTTACATTTCACTGTCAAAACTTAAGTAGTTTTTTTAATCAAGTAATCATTGTAATTTATTTATGCATCAATATGGCAATGGACTTGAAAAGTTTATTTTTTTATTTTGTAAACGAAATGTCCACTAGTATTCGGAGCATTATTGAAATTATCAGTGTGTTAATGCATGAAAAATTTTTAACGCAGATACTTGAAATAATCTGTGTTAATATTTAAGTGTTAATCTTGTTATAAATGTAAATTGTGTAAGTGCAGAAAGGTGCCCAAAAGTGTAACCTGCTATTTCCCATTAATCTAATTGCTAAGTGTAACTCTAGGAACAATGTGAATATCAACTCTATGAAAGTCTCTTTCTTCCCGCGGCTTCTCCCACTTTGGGTATATTATTTAGTCTCTAAAATTTTATAACGTGTGGGAATCTAGTTCGATTTTTGTGGCTCACACATTTTCATGTGTTTTATAATTTAGTGGTATATCTGGGCAAACAATTCTCGTGTCTCCACCTATGGCTGCAGTGAGGCATATGTACCTGTAGCCCTTGTTGTCTTCCAGCTTATGCCAGCTTTTGCAAAAGTGGGAAGCATGTTTCTTTACATCAGGTCTAAATAACATGCAGCATTGCTCCAAAGTTCCGACTCTTGATAATTCCAGGTCATGGAATTTAACCACAATGAAAAAAAAAAAAATCTGCACTCTAAGCTCTACTTAAAATTTTACTGATTCTGATGAGAATGAAGGACTCACATATGAAAGTTGAATTAATGATATAAAAGGAAATAAGATAAAATTAAGAAGTAAAAATTCAAAATTCTTAACTTATTAGATGTTGGCATGCTATCCTGTGAAAAAAAAAAATTGAAACACAATAAACATCTATGTGTTTACTAAATTTGTGTGGTAACAATCAGTTATTATATATCATAACCTACTTTGATCACAAGTTTATTAATTCAAGGTTGTGGAGGTCGCCAGCAAATCGTGTGGGTTCACTTATGTCTCTAATACAATCTGTACTGTTGTTAGCCATCAATATTGTAAACATAATTTTGGAACAACCTTTAATATGAAGTTTTTAAAACATGAAGAGATAGTGTCATTTTTACCTATCTTAAAGGAAAGCAATACTGTGTTTTTTACATTAAATTTTAAAGATTTTTAAAATAATGTTATTCATAATTTTATCACAATTTTATGCAAAAGTCTAGTGATTACATATACCTAAAAACACTTTGTGTATTATTAACAGTAAACTGTTGAAAAAGAACTTACTTTCCACAATTCTTGCAGAAATTTCTGCACCAATACCACATGAAGGCCATCCTTGTTCAACTGTTACAAGATGGTTGGTTTTTGTGATTGATTTGACGATTGTTTCTTCATCAAGAGGACGCAAAGATCTGAGATTGATGATTTCTGCATCTACACCAACTGATGACAATTGTTTTGCAGCTTCTAAACAAAGCTCTACGCCACGTGAATGTGAAACTAGTGTCACGTGAGTACCTGCAAACAAAAACATTTACACAGAATATACATTCAAAATACATACTACTGCAACTATAAAAGAAATTTTTCTGGTAATGCAAAATTGCAAACTATACCTGCTTTTTCAATTTTCGCTTTTCCAATTGGCAGAATAAAATCTTTTGCGAGAGCTTCATCCGACATGTTATACTGAGCACCATACAATATCTCATTTTCCAGAAAAACTACAGGATCTGGATCTCTAATGGCAGCCTTTAACAAACCTTTATGGTCTTCTGAAGAATATGGTGAGATTACCTGAAAGTACAAACTTTTAAATGAAAGAAAATTGTTTATTAATGTTACTGTTATGATATAACAAAGGTGTTTGTTTTACACTGAAAAACCTCTTAAAAAAAAAAACAGACCAATGATGTTAGCATAAGCCATTTGTAATTTAAGTAAACAAATATAATGTGAATAAAAGAGATGTATATAACAGAAGTGCATAATTTCTCTTTTGATATTTTTATCTCAGGTAAGTGCTCAAAAATAAACTTTGCATCTCACAATGTGACCTAAACATTCCAAATCAATGTGCCTTACTCATCTACTTCACAGTTACAAGAGAAATTAAACTAAATTGTTTCATGTAACAAAAACTATTAGGCAATTTTGCTTCATTCCAAGCTACGATTTTAACTTACAGTAAAACCCTGGAAACAGCTCAATAGCTTTTTTTTTCTTTTCCAAATTTGGTCACGCAAAAAACAAGGATATGAATATAATCACCAAAAAAAACAGTTTTTGAAACGACTAGGTGAATTAATGTTTTTGAAAAGGCATGAAATGTCAACTATCATGGCCAAGGTATCTGGGCTACGCTGTAATGGACTGTCAACAAACAATACTAGCAGATAATGGACCCTTGTTAAGTTTTCCAAAAATATTTACTTGGCGGTGATGTTTCTAATATTACGATAAGAACAAATGTAAGGAATTTGAGGACTGATTTACATGTATTTTAAGTAAAACCTTGCCTAAGTGTTTTCCACCAGACATCATCATTTGTTGTTGAGAGAAATGGTGGATGATGAACGAAAATAATGCTGGATTGACTGCAATTTGTTTGGAAAACATGGCTTAGTGCTGCATTTTGAATGCTGTGGATGACACTAATGATGTAGGATTGCAGAGACGGAAGCAGCAGTAACAGTGACAGACAATTCTAATATTGACTGATGTGTAATAAAATAAACACCTCAGCTAGAAACTACCTTGACAGTGCTTACTACAGTTAATGTGAAATTGTCTTGTCTGTGTACGCTTATGTGTTTTTAATGTTTATGCAGAAATAAATGTATTAAAGGTAAATTATTCAAATGTTAATGTTTTTCTTTTGTAAAGAGCTTTCAGTTCAATTTCAATTTTTCTACGCTTAACCTTTATTAAATGTTTTCTTCAAAACTCATAACCTAAAAGTTA
Source organism: Medauroidea extradentata (assembly GCA_003012365.1). NCBI lineage: Eukaryota > Metazoa > Arthropoda > Insecta > Phasmatodea > Phasmatidae > Medauroidea > Medauroidea extradentata. The sequence continues at coordinate 5,431 of PNEQ01057769.1, forward strand.
ATGGTCGAATTACATTAAAAATCTTAACTATTTTCCATGTCATATGGTACTTTACGTTAAATTCTTTTTCACGTTACCATTAAACTATTATTACAAAATTTAATTATGTAGTGAATACAATGGTTACAATCCTTTAATAGACTGCTGTAGATTTATTTATTTAATAAGATTTCTTTCAAATCAATGATTAGCCTATACAATACAAAGGGATGGTAAACTGTCAATATGTCAAAAATATTGATATAACTGAGTATTCAATTGTAAATACTGAATAAAACAAACCTAATACTAAACAATAACCAACAACAAATATTTATAAGAAGTAAACTCCGAATTACACATTTTCACAGATAAAAATTTTTAACAGTATACTTAATTAAAAATAATAAGCTACAAGTTTCCAGTGTAAATTTAAAGCAACCCAAAAATTAAAACCACAAAAAAAATGCCACGACAGCATAATACAATACAGCAATAATAATATTCTTAGATTTCGAAGAGCAGAATTAGTTTAGATTACAAGTTATTTGAACAGAAAGAAAGTTTACAATATAAAAATGATTAAATACTAAAATGTACAAACAAAATATTACTATACATTAGAGTGATACTGAATGGGGATTGTTACAAAATTTTATTGCATTTTCCATTTTCGAGCTATTAAATTTATTTAAATTGTATTTACAAACCTCTCTCTTCAACAAAGCATAGGATATATTCTTGGTAAACTGATTGACATAAATAATAATGCAATCTTTCATTAATTTGTCACGCAGAATCATTGCAAGAGAATTACAAGTAAACTTTCAAGAATTCTCTGGCATTTATTCTGTATGACACATTAATGGATGATTCCATTATGATTCATGTCAAGCAGTTTACTAAGAATATTGTTACATTTGATTTTTATGAGGCCCTAATTTTTTTGTCCTAATTTTCGGTAAATTCGAAATTTCATAATTTTATTGGTTTTATATTTCGTGTTTTGGCCTGGTCCTTGTGGATTGCTACTGGTCGTGGAGATTTAACCGAAAACCCAGGCGGTTATGTTTCCGCAAGTCGGGGGCACTGCACTGGGGTCATCGCCTCGCGCGAAATGCGGGCTAAGCAGGGCACGAGCTTTATAAGGGGGTCTGCCCTCCCCCTGGGGTCGTTGTCGTTGTCATCGGTCAGAGGCAGTGGGAAGATGCCCGCTGGAACAGAGGATGAAGAAAGGCTATCGGAACATGTAAGTTAACTTTATTTATTTATTTTTGATTTGGAAACACCCCCTACCTTGAGGCCGTTAGGAGTGACGATACGAGACGTATAAATGATCTTAATACTTGCACTGTCGTTGTGAACAGTCCAGACGTCTGGAAAATAATACTAGATATTTAGTAGATTGTAAACGTTGTTAGGTGATTAAGCGGAATAACAGTAACGGTATTTGTGTCGCAGAAATGGAAAAGTAGAAATGGTGATAAGTCGTTTGTAGTTCTTTTGTTGTTGTCTTGATTGTCAATTCTAGTCAAAATTTTGTAAATGTTTCTTTGATTTTTGTTTTTGTATTAAATTCTTAAAACTAATTCTTTAATTTTAATTTTCTTGGTTGATAACGAACCTATATTAAGGTTGTGTACCTCTCGTGAGTTCTCTACTTCTGGAAGCTAAGCACGCCCCAAGTTACCCCCGTAACAATATATCCTATGATTTGTCTAAGAGAAAATTTTAATAATACAATTTGAATAAACTGAAGATACAACAAAATTGTCTAACACCCCCTCTTAATGTTAAAAATAATATATTATAAACATAATGGATACAGAATATAATTTTGTTTCTTTATGGAGAAAAGTTATGAATTTCTTTTCTCTACTTTTGTTTGTATTGCATCCACAGTTTTGCTTTCTTGTTTCCTATTTGTTAAGCTTTTTCTAGTCCTTTCAGCATTAGCTGAGCAGTGTCATTCTTCTCATTTGACCACTTCAAACATCTGACAGGGTCACTTATGTCTGGTAGCACAAATAATACAGTATCCAGAGATCCTATGATGTTGAATCAAAAATGATTTAAAGATAACAGTTGTAAGCATTGTACTGTTTAAGAAAATCTGAGGACACATTAAGTGAAAAGATTTCATTCATTAAACAACGTGAGCTGCAGGAACAGTCAGCAGTTAAATTGTTGCTTATTGTAGGAAGAGTCATGATTTCAATAAAGTTTTAGGCCAAGGTCTTTCATTTATTTAAAACAATTGCAAATAACTCAAATACTTTTTAACCAAAAGCTTCGAAAAAAATTGAGACTGTTTACTATCATACGATACACAATATTGATAGAGCGTTTTTTAAAATAAAGTACCATTTGCAAGCAAAAAAATATTTTGCTACTTTTTGCTTATTTTGACCACAAAATAGGTGATATTTCAGGAGCAAAAATCTAAAAATTTGTTTGGTGTATTGCAACAGAACAAATTCAGATACAAACAATGATATATAAGTAGTAAAACTGTAAGAATGAATTTTTGATATTTGTGTTAATTTGCGTTTAAAAAAATTTTTCGAAACCACTGCAAAACTAAAGAGCGAGGCCTTAAGGAAAATGTCACTTAAAATGTATACTATGTGTTTATGCATTTTGTTACATTTGTTCAGAAATCTTGCATTCTTTGTGCACAAGGTAATGTCTGTACCAGATGTTCATGAAAGTATGTTAGCAATGTTGCACAATGATTCCTTGCAAAAATTAGGTAATGTTATATAGTGCAAGTTTTTGGTTGATGCAAATCTCAAGACAGAAATTTGCAACTGAAAATTGAAATTAGAAAGCAACATATGTTACAGTGACCAAAAGTAAGAAGAAATCAACAATGAATTTTAGGGTGTTGTTCAATAACATCAAGATCTACAATCTGTGAAAAAATGGTTTTTAATACCTTTCACTTTCAGTAGGTAATGAGATTGATCAAGACCTGTTTGGCATACAATTTTTTAGCACTGAATTTTCTGGATTTTAATGGAGTCATTTTGTAGCACAAGGCTCCAATGAACAAACAAGGCCTATTATTGCAACACCATCAAGTTAACAGTTTTCGAGAAAATGGACTTACGAAATGTGGAGCCTCACTGGCAAGCACCATGGGATACACAGAAGGTTTGATCAACCTCGCTACCTGATGAAGGTGTAAGGTATTCCAAACCATTTTTCAAAAATGGTAGATATTATTACTAAATTGCATAAAGAAATTCATTATTTATTCCTTATTACTTTGGTTTAACAAATGCAATTTTTTAATGTTAATATAAGTGTGAATTTCTCCCTTTCTACAGAAATATTCATCACCATGTTTTTATTCTTATTTTTGTACCAGATTTTTTTTTCTTGTTTTAGGCACAAAACAAGACAAAATTTTGCTCTTATGAAGAATTTCATTTCTCACAGTTTTCGCGTAATGGGTTGTCAAAGTCAAAATTAGCTTGTTTCCATTCTAAGGATTACACTAAAACCAACTGACATACCAAACTGAAAAAAATTCACAGTGGATAAAGACATAACAGGCTACAATTTCACGTATATAAAAACAAAAATGTTTTGTATTTAAATAAAAATGCTGAAAATGAAAATAAAAATTTAAAAAGTTCAATATTTTTTAAAAACACAAACATAGTGTTGCGAGTCGCGACTTATCTCGCAACACAAACATAGTGTTGCGAGTCGCGACTTATCTCGCTGAGCGGTGTAATAAGATACTGTGATGGCAGAGCTAAAAGACCTTGTAGATTGTATTACCTTGAATGATGCCACGATAGCCACCTGCACGTCGCGATAATCGGAGAGCAGTGTAAGCTGATATATTGGTGGCATTAACAAAGAGGCTCGGTGTACATTGTGCTGCCCACGTGTGTTGGTGGCCACCTGCGCCCAATATCGGGTAACAGAAGGAGATATCGTGGTCTAGAGTATTCCTGTTCATTCTCTAGCTTGCGGGGTTGTGCTTGACCTTGGTGCGACGCCTTTCCAGGAGGTTTGAGATCAAAGACTTGCAGAGAAAATTCGAGATGTTAAGAGTGAGTATATAAAAGAGAGCTGCGGCAGAAGAGAGAGATTTTTTGGCTGGCAGGTGCCTGGTGCGAGTTAAAGTGATAGTGAGGAGTGGCGAGTAGTATTGGGTTACAACAAGTGTTCTAAGGTGTCTGGCGAGTTGGATCACAGCAAGTAGTGGAAAGAAGGTGTTTTCTGAGCCACAAACGATTCATCAGTGCTGGTTAATTGGGTCCATCATTGTGTGTGACTAGAAAGACTTTCCACGTACACAGAACTTATACATATTTATTATTTAGATTTTATAACCTGTATGTAAATAGTAGTTATTTGTTTTGTTTGACATCTATCGTGATTAATCATTATTAACACAGGTTTTTTTTTGTATAGACTGTTGTAAATAAACTAGGTTAGCTTTATTAATTTTGTTTCTCATCAAAGACCTCCATCCCCAAACATACCTAGCCCAAACTGTAACAATATTTTATTTTGTGGTTTAACATAGCTGATCTTGTAGCCTACAACATCATTATTCACTGTGAATTTTTTTCAGTTTGGTAAGTGAGTTGGTTTTAGTGTCGTCCTTAAAATGGGAACATACAAATTTTGGCTTTAACAAGCCACTACGCGAAAACTATGTGAATTAAAAAAATTTTATAAGAGCAAAATTTAGTCACATTTTGTGTCTAAAACAAGAAATAAATATCTGGTACAAATATAAAAATAAAACTATGGTGATGAAAATTACTGTAGGCTGCAGCCTTAAGGTGAGACGAGAGGGTTTACAGACCTTTAGTAACGAGGTCTTAAGAAGGAGGAGAATGGACATCACAAAATCCTTGCCTGAGCCAGGGTTCAAACCCAGGACCTCTGGCCCCATAGGCTGGCACCTAACCAACTATCCTATGAAGGGTGATTTGTACCAACGAAACACTAGCATTATATACTTTACGTAATTTTTACAAGGAATCACCTAGTGAAGTTTGTAACATACTTTCATGAAAATCATGTATATTCCAAAAATTGTTAGGTAATCTTTCAGTGTGTGATTTCTTGACTTAAAATATCTTTTAAGAGTAGGAGAATTCCATAAAAGCAAACATGGTAATAGCAAGAATTTGGATATAACAAGGTTTTTTGAAGAACCATAAAAAATTGTAAAAATTTTAATTAAAAATTAATTTTTATGAAAAGAAACATATACATTATGTGTGAAGCAGGTTTGCAAGCCAGTTTCATGTTTGCAGCCAGTTTCATGACCACGTGAAGAGCGTTTTTTGTTATCTGTCTGCTATAGCTAAACCACCCCAGCTGGCCCTTCCGCTTCTTTTCCTGTACTGTTTTTCTTCAGTCACTGAGAAGCCTCCAACACATTTTTCCAGCCTGCAAACTCACCCCCTACTCATTCCATGCAAGCATGTTTCCATAAAAATAAAATACCACCCCTTTAAATGGTACTGGTTCAGTAATTCAGTAGTAATTTACAGTCATTGTGCTTTCAACTACAAATTGTATTTACTGCTTTGGTTTATTCATAACAATTTAGGATTAGGACTTGAATTACAACTTTTGTTTACAATCATTTATGATCTACACAGTGCTTCAAACTTTGCTTTTTGAGGTGATTTTACGATACAAGCTGCAAACTGAAAGCTTAAAGATCACACTACAAAATACAAGGTCATTATCAAGATAGAAGAAAATGAGTCAAAGACAGATGTTGCACTGGAGTACAGTTTTGCATTGTTTAGCTTATTGATGATTTTTAGGAAGCAAAAAGAGATCTTGGCCGCAGTGGAGAAGGAAAGCTGGGAAAACAAAATGTGACCAGTTAGTGATGGTTTGATTACTAATAAACATGACAGCGAGATGGTGGCAACCCTGCTCAGCTTCCTTCTTCCCTCCCCCTTCTAAACACATGGCTGGCTGTGGACATCATAGAGGGAGGGATGAAGTCGCAGCTAGACAAGGAGTAGGAAGGGTAATCGGAATATGGACGAGGTGAGTGACATCACAATCTGTTTGTGCCCCAAAACATTGGTTGAAAAGCATCATTGTGAACAAGTATAAACTGCATCACTTATGTTACTTTTAACCATAGTTGTTTATTTTTCAAGGCCAGAGGCTGTGGGCTCTGCTGACAGGGCCTGCAGATAGCTGGACATCTTTTTTTTTTGTATCACCCAGGCCTCAGAGTGATCAAACCCTTACAAATAGTGACAAAAGTGACATTTCTGGATGAAAAACTGACTAAAAATTGGTTCATTAAGTGACTAAAAGTTAACCTAAAAGTAATTGAAAAGACAAAATAACACAATAGGCATTTACGAAAACGTAGTAAGTAAAATATACTCTGTAGTATTGGTCATCTGATTGGATCTACTCAGCCGTTGAATGTTTTAAAAACTTCTTCGAAGTGCACAAAAGCTTGAAGAATAGCATGTTGGCCACCTATTTTAAAGAATGCAGTAAAATCTGCAGAAACAGTATATTTCAGTCTTATATTATTATAACAAGTTTGGACAGGGCAGACTACATGTTTGTAATAGTACAAAATACATATATGGCATTACAATCAGGTAGAAATAATGTATACTCTACAAAAATGTTAGAATCTGCCTCAGGACATTTCCACAGCAATAAGGGATTGCAAAGTGAAAGTTCTCAGACACATAACTGCTGCTCCTTCTTATTAATTAAGAGTTTACTATAAATAGAAACAATTAAAGGCTAAAGAAAATTACAATATTTGGAAGGCATAAATAAATACCTGAAGTACGTTCTTCTGGCAAATATTATTACTAGATAAACTCGTCCAGAGATCTCGTCCAACAAAAATACTACATTCCAACGTTGTCTTCTTGTTGAACATTCACTCAAGCGCCTTACAACATATTTTCTTTTGCGTAACACATGCAGGAGCCTATGTTTATTTACTTTTTACGTGCACTTTCCTGTTTTTCGTCTGGTGGGGCTATCTAACCTGGTCCCAAGAACAGTAGACCCGAGTACATTGGTCAAAGAGATCGAGTTTAATATTTAGAGATCTTGAACGCAGGTAGACTGTACTCGTACAAGTTTCTTGAATGGTTTTACAGTAATGTCTACTCTATCGAGCAGATTAATGTTTTTGTAAGTATCATGTGCCTAAAAGTGTGTTATAAATTACCACTTTATAAAAAACTACAATTATGTGATAGTGAAAATCACAAAAAAAATCGTACATTAAGGGCACCGCCTATATACCTACCTGCACGTAAGAGGCACAGAAGCGAATGAACTAAAATGGTGTCCTTGAAACATTGTATCAAATGCAGCATTACTACAAAGAGCCAAGCATTGAACTATTGCACAAGATTCCCGGACAATTCTTACTGTGGGCCTTTAAGTGACGACCATATACATTTATTAGTGGAAAGTCTGGAGCAAAGTTCCGTGCACATTTTTGTCTAGATTTCGCATACATCTGGTCCTACATTTTAAAGTAAGGCAGTCTGAAAATGCTGGTTTTAGCTATGTTGGAGGGCTTCATGACAGTGTTTTTAATGGTGCCTTAGTGATCTTCCTTTCTTGTCCGAAATAAGTTTTCGTTACACACATTGGCACAATGTGCACGCGTGGAACAGTTTCACAAAAAAATGTATTTCTCTATGTTTAACAAGGCACTTTAAGCACGTGGCAGGCACCAACAGGCTGCTTGTCCAGGATTCAACTGCCAGAATGTTATAACCTTAAAAAGTTTTTAAATAGAAAGTATATAAAGACACATTGATGTTGTACACTGAACGAAGAAAAAACATTTTAATTTCAAAGTTGAAGTATTATGTCCTACAAAACAGAACTGTAAGTTCTGAACAAAAAATTAAGATAAATCTTTGGTTTTCTTTTAAGAAATAGATACTTATGTTTGCTTCTTTCACAAAATGTGTTGAACTTTAACATCTTGTTTTTTCTTCTATGTTTTTCTATCCAATAGCTTTTTTCAGTTTGATGTTTGCTTCTACTACGAGTTTATCTGATCCTTATAATTCCTTTTCGTATACATTACTCCACCCCCACCACAATTTTCAACGTATGTTCTGCAGCTGTTTTGATTTCATTTTCTTTAATCATAATTTTTTCTTTTCTTCCTCTGCAGTTCTTTTTTCTCAGACTAGCCTGTTACATTTTTTACAAAAATTAACGGAATAAAACATATTTAATAAGGATTCCATTAATGACATTCATACAAGACACAAACAAAAAATGTGAAAAACAGTAGAAAAAGTGACCATTAATGAAAAAAGTGACTTTTAATGGAAAAAGTAACCAACTTTGAGGCCTAAACCCTTTTTTTAATTCCACTGCCATGTTAAAAAAAACATTTAATGGGCAGGGAGGGAGGGGGAAGATTATACGACAGAGTAGGTAACTCACTGCAGATCAACCCACCAGACGCACTGTTACCAAGTATTCAATAACTAGTTCCGCTGTGTGCTGCACACCTATATGAGATACATGACATATTTTTGGTAGTGCCAATTTTGAAAAAAATGTTTTCTTAACATTTTTGCTGGTTGAGTAAGATTCATACCATGCATCTTTAACAATTATTCCACAAAAAATTATACACAGTTTATTTAAGTAAATACTTGTTAAGTTACAGAAATGAATTGAGTGTCAATCGCAACATTATTAAATTCTAGGCAATAACACCATCACCATGTTTATAACAATAACTTATTTCATTGTCCCTGAACATGAGTAGGTGTTGTTAATTGGTTTGAAATAGTTGTGCCATTCAACGACTGCCGATCCACAAGAAGCTGCGGCGGCTGAACAACTGATTGCGGGATGCTGCAGTGGCTGAGATGAATGGGAAGTTCATTTTAATGTGATTAACATACTTTTTCGGTATCATCACAAAGAGCACAAGCCACCTTGCTTAAATAAACTATTAATTTAACAAATTATTTCTCACTAAACCGGGTTTATAATCAAAATTTTAATGCAAATTTTGGGCATTTTTTTAGTTATGGAGGTTAAAAAATGGCTCAATTCAGTTACAGTGAGAACATAGCTACAGCAAGGACCAAACCTATAATACCTCATTATAATGGGACTCTACTCTACCATAAACCTAATTAAAAACATTCCATTGTCCAGTTCTGTGGAAGTTAAACTACTTGCGAGGAGGGAACCAAATGTACTGTAGATTCCAAGAAGTTAATTTTAAAATAGGTAAGGTAAGCAAAGTCATTAGATATGATGACACATGACTTGGTACAGTGACAGGAATTGGGAGAGGAGTCAGCCATGGATTTAGTTAAGGAACCATCCAAGCATTCACCTGAAGCAATTTCAGGAAACTGTGGAAAACGAATATCGGGATGGACGGAGCCACGGATTAAACACAAGTTCTCTCGAATCCGAGCCTAACGCGAATTTTAAAACAGATGAATTCTATTACAAGACACAAACATGAAAAATATATATGTGTTTATTTAATCTAAAAAAATTACTTGTGCATAGTGTATTTAACTAGGCCCAAGTAACAGTCTTTATGTTCACTTTACAAAAAAAAAAATCAATATTCTAACAAATATCTTACAAAGGAGGTTTTTGCCTTTTTTAAAGGTCTAAACCCAAAAAAAGTAGGTAAATTTTGTATTTTCTTGAACATAACTTCAACACTTTACACTTAACCTACAATCAGCACATCTAGTTGACTATATTAAAGTTTAAATTAATTTATGTAGCAAAAATAAATTTAATATTATTTATGTAAATGTTTACGTAATTTCAAAAACCAAACTGCTTCCTAATATTGTAGTGGCCTTCTGACTTGCCAGACAGTTTACTCCTTGCTAGGTAAATTTTTGGTTTAGGGACACAATAAAGTAACTTCTAAATAAAAGGTTAACATAATTAAAATTGGAAGTAAAACATCTTAGCCTAAAACTGTACTGTCAACAGACAAAAGTTCATAGGTTAACCAAACAGTTTTCATGATGGTAACTTACATAAAAAAAAGGATTTTAGAGTAAAATTTTGAGCTTTTCAATTTACATCACTCATTATTACTGAGCAAAAACTGCAATGTAATGGTAGTATTTGTAGGCAACTAAAGTTATTGCATATAATCAAAGATCATTTATTGAACCAAGTAAATTCGGTGGTTCACAATAAAGTTCTTGTGAATATAATTTAAGAGTTGATCTTGTTTTGTGCAACACGATCAGGGGCTGACCAAGGATCATTGGGCAAAAGACTTCAGATTAATTATTTAGTTTGTAGTAAGGGGGTCCTAAGTCTAACTATTGCCAGTTTAGAATTGTACATTTCTTACAGCTTTACCCTTCTTTCCATCACTACTGAGCAGTAAGAAGGCCATAAGTCTAACATTTTAATGACTTATGGCCTTCTTACCGAACCAGCAAAGAATTTTCAACCTCTGTTATGAAACCAAGCATTAACCATGTTCTGGCCACCATCCTCTTCTCCTTTTCTTAGTTTCTGTTTTAAGTTATTTAAGTTTCTTTCACATGTTCCTGTTCACTTGGCATTCTTTTTACTTTCTCTATGTTTATTCCATCTACCCTTTCTTTTATCAACTTCTGCTCTTTACAGTACATCATAATGAACATGAATGTTTCCTGCCAACTTCCATTATCTCCTGATCAATAAATAATGTTTAATTTTGTAATCATATACAGGTACATTATACCATGCAAATTTGACCCAGCTCTTGTCAACTGTAAAAAAAGACCCAATTGGCAAATCACTTTCTACATTAGCACTTCCGTGCAGGGGCGTCATTTGGTGGTTTGGGGGGGGGGGGAGCAAATGCCCCCCCCCTGGATTTAGAATTGTAAGTGTATAAAATATATTTTTCGTATTTTGTTATTTTAATAATGCTAACTTAAGCATACGAAACTGAAGTTTTATTATTAAATTTTATAATTTATACATGCTTAATTAATAAAAAATATGCAACAAGGTCACTGTCACCAAAAAAAATCTTGCCCCCCCCCCCCCAGAAAAACCTGAAATTATGCCCCTGCTTCTGCGAGAAAAGATAATGCTGCACTTCACTGCTAGTGTAATAAATGAGTAATTCACATCTCCAAATGGCTTTGTTTGTTATGTAGAATAACTGAATCTAATATATATATGTGACAAGAGTTAACCATAATTTTTTTCATCCTCGATGCTTTCAAGTTTCCACCCATTTGTGAGAATGTCTGCAGCAACAAATTATTTTATACACACAATTGAAAAAAAAAAAAAAAAAAAAAAACTGGCATCAACAAGCCTTAAAAATTACATTTAAAAAGCAATATAAAATTTAACTGAAGTAATTTAATCACACTTGTACTTTTGTCATTTAAAATAATGACAATATTTTTAGAAACGACAAATCACCTGGAATCAGAAATATTTTGGAAGACCTTGACCATCAACTGTTTTGAATGCCAGCTGTTGTTTCATTATCTGTAAAGTTATTTCCACACTGTCACAAACCATAATATTGTGAATACTGTGCATTCACCTTCAGTGGTGCACCCAAAGGGGAAAAAGGGGGGTTTGGTGGGTTAACATCCCCCTAACATGCACAAAAAAGTTTTTTTTCTTTAAGGTACTGTTTTACTTCCTCTCGTTGCAATAATTAAATTATTAGGATTTAAAACTACAATGCTGCAACTGCCAAATTATCCAACAAAACTTTAGCAGAGAGGGTTCATGGGGTTCATACTACTTTCCTTATGGAAACTGCTTAAATAGCACCAATTTGCACCTTAAAATCCAAATTTTCTCGGTCGAGGACCCCTAGGACAACACCTTTATTGAGAAGGGGGGGAGGGAAATTACTTTGTAACTTTCCCAGATTTGGGATCCCTCCCTCCCAATTACAAATTCTAGCTACAGCCCTGTCTAACACCATAGAATAAAAGTCCTGGGTGCCCCACTGTCTATCTTATCAAAATCCATTTATTTTAACTGCTGGGAATTGAGCATCTTACCTGGATATAATTGCATATTCGACCCTGAGACACAATACAGCTGAATGCCATATAAGACCAGGTTCATGTTCTCCCCCTTGGTCGTCATCGTATTGCAGACTCTTATCTATTGACTACTACTTCTAAATCTGAAGGTTCATGCCTCACTGTCTGTGCTGTCTGTACACAAAGCAATGCCTACGTTCGTAATTCATGTGTTGGCTGTATCCAGCTTTTATGTGGATCAAGTTCCCAGGAAGGCTAATATGTTTGCCATATAAGCTGTTATCACCACTGATGCACTGCATGGTCAACCATAACATAGAGTCAGTTATGTTTTGACACCACACCTGATTACATAGATGAAGTTGGCCCCAAAACAGCAACACTAATTCATACAGAAAAACCTCAAATAGTGAATCCGTAAATGCAAAAACTGCTCTGAAATGCTGAATTTTATACAGTGCATCATATTTGAACACCTAAAATGCAGAAAATATGCCAACAAATGCCACACAGAGTACTTGCACACTATGACATTGGATCTGTTAACCCTGCCATACCATGGGGCATTTAATGTTTTCAGTATATGAAAACAAAATGCCAAGTTAAAATTAATCGCAAACTATTTAATTTTTTTTAAAGATGATACACAGCACTGCAGTGCTTTACATACAGCTTGAATGAGTGCAAAAAAGTACTATTTGTCTTCAAAATTATAAGACAACCTTGCAGCTAACATAATTTTCCACTGTTAGTCAAGTGTGAAACATCAAGCCATTTGACGATAACTGTCGGCAGCTTTATTGCGTTCACATGCTAATTCAAGCACCGTTTCTCATTCCCATGCTATTTTAGATATATTTCCCCTTAAACCTGTTGCATCACTTAACAACAAATATATTTTTTCAACTTTCACCAACACATAGCACAGAAGTAGCTTTAACTACTTATCATACCACCTGACCCTATTTAGTATCAAACCTAAATCATGCAGCACATGCTCAACCTATGCTGAGGGATTGTGCCAACAACCATCTATATAAGGTGGTTACCAATCCCATCATTCATTGCTACTATGAGGTTCTCCTGCAAACATATATTAAAAACATCCTGTGAACTTTTAACTCTTATGATTTGACGGCACCAATAGCAAAGTTGACATTCAATACATTTGTTGAGTGGAAATTCTAAATGATCTAATTGCCAAAATAGATTGAATTGAGTTTAACACACCAAAATAAAATATGTGCCAATGCCTATGTTTTGCTGTAAGAGCTTATTTCCAATAATTTTCCTAATAGTTTTTATGATCGTTGAAAAATTGTATGTCCCATATGTACACTTACTCTTGCAGCGCTGTTTTCCCCCTCTTTCTCAAAAACAAATTTTTTGCACTTACATTGTCTGGAATTTCCACTCATGTAAATGTTATAATTTTAGCCAAACACCTCTGACTAGAACGGCAACAAAAAAAATAGGAGTAAACCAAATGACAACGTTACAGTACTGAACTCTCTAAATATTGAGTTGGCCACTCTGGGTGTACTTACATTAAAATTATCAAGATATATACTAATAAGAATATTAATCCTTACTTATTTGGTAACACAAAAAATATAAATACAGTGAACCCTCGATAACTCGGACTAAAAGGGGGGAGAAGCTGTCCGAGTTACGATTTGTCAGTGTTATCGAAGGGCGTCCGGGGAGAAGGGGTAATCAGTCATTAATCATAAGAAACGTGAAGAAATCAGTACGCTATCATTTCTACCAGCAAAAGAGGCGGCAATATATACTGCTTTGTACGTATCAATTTACAGGAGGAGGTAGTGGGGAAATTATCATTGTAACGTGGAGAACTAAAAAAGAATGTCAAACAACCTGGGCCGGCAGATTCTTTTTTATTTATATTTTATGCTACTTCTGGCTGATCTTTTTTATCTGTGCTCGAAGCTGGCACCAAGGCACCCTTCTACAACATAAAAGTTCTCACCCCTTCTCTCGTCTGGCTGGCAACAGTCTATGCACGTGCGTGTGTGTGAAAGATAAAATTGTTGGAGATAAGCTAGGGTGGTAGAGCGCGAGCGGAAGTAGTCAAGGTCAACAGGTACAGTCTCAACAGCAATGCAAACACCGCACGTGACCACACACAACTCAAGAGATGTTTACGTGAAAAATTGCTTAACATCAGCATGTCACAGTGTCTGCAGCCAGCTGCTAGCATGATCGCTCATCTCCTACAGAGTTCCGATGGGTGATGATACAAAAATATTTTTCCTCTTATACGAGAGCAGATACAGTACTGTAATTAACAATCCTTTTGGATGACTGTACTGAAATATGTGAACTCATTTTAACACTACGGATTTTTAAAATTTCAATTTATTCATATAAACTGAATCATAAAACATGTAATTTACAGCTTTATTCTTACACAAGGTGTCACACTAAAAGGCAATAAAATTCTTATCACGTTCAACTGAGTTAAATGGGAGTAAAAACAACCAAAAGTAAAGTAAAAAAAATGTTAAAACAATGAATTTAAGACCATGAATTGTTACATATCGGACAAGTGCCTAAATTACTGTATGTAACAGAAATGAGATTAGTCAGTTTGTCAGCTGTGGCTTGCAGTTCAACACATCACACCACAATCTCTCGTGTACTGGTGTACTATTTGTTTACCGTCTCCTCCAGATATGTTTCATTCAACCATTCCAAAAGTTTTCTGGGGATTATTCTAAGTTTCTCGGAATTGACATCTCGATCGGGAAATAACGATCAGGGCCTATTTGTTAGAATACGAGGCCAGGAGAAACGTAAATCTCAGTTTAACTTTCCTCCTTTTTTTTTTGTTTAGTTGTAGTCACGGCCGTAGTTGAAGTGATAATGTGCACTTATAGGCCTCCCTTCATACTATGTTACCTTGGCTGCGTCGTCGTAGATCAGTGACGTCTTTACACACACTTTAAACTTAAAATATATTTCACAGATACCATCAACGTTAATGGGAACTCAATAAAAGCCCATTCATTGTAATCTTTTAACTTGTTCAAAAGCGAGGCCCTCTAGAATGCGCGGCCCGGGGCAAATGCCTTTTTCTGCCCCCCCCCCCTTTTTTTATACTTTATTAAGCCCTGGTTTTTTCGATACCGCGCCGAACTCTAGCGTAGTGGGTTAGGCGCCAGTTTACGGTACAAGAGGCCTTGGGTTCGAATCCTTGCTCGGGCATGGATGTTGTGTTGTTCTTTCACCTCACTTCACATATCGGCTTGTAAGACGTCGTTAAAGGGCCGTAAAACCCTCTCACCACCTTGCCTACATTACAATGCAAACCAATGGCTTTTAATTTTTTTTATTAATGTCCAGAACAAATTGTTTTACAATCTTGAATTTATCACACATACCAAAACAAAATAAATTTCCCTTTATGTGCCATTGTGACTAGTAGTTACCATCCAATTCACCAGCATCATACTGAGATGTTTATTTATGACACACGTGCGTGTCTAGCTCGCGCGGAGAAGAGGAGGAAAGATAAAGAAGGGAGGTCAGCCTGCTGAGTTGCATCTCTACTCGCGCGCCTCGCTAGCAACATTTTACCACACGGAACTTGCCACATATTTTACGGTGGGATTATTAAAGCCTAAGTAGCGATCAGCAACTGAGTTTAAAGCTTAATACTCTTTTTAAATAAAACGTGATGGATTTTAATGAGGCAGACACAATTTTCTTATGATTTTTGACCAAAAAATAATTTGATTAAAATTAATTTTATTTTTTAAAATTCTGTCCGAGTTATCCGAAGTCCGGGACATCGAGGTCCGAGTTATCGAGGATTCACTGTAACTTGAATATGTCCACATTTTCAGGTGTTTATACTGTCTGTACTTGTTGTAAATTTACATAAATATGATCTTTCCATCAATATAAAACAAAATATATCATGTTTACAAACAATTTACAAAATCACAGCTCAGTTTTTATAGACTGTAAAACAGCATTACATTCAATACGTGAATAAGAAAAATCTCCATTTTAATGAAAGTCTGTAAATAAGTGATAATTAAGAGATGGAGATGTAATAAAATCGATAATATTTTAAAATCACACTTTTATTGCCATCAAATTTCAAATGGCTACAGACTTTTATATAATCAGTGTTGACATTATTTTACAAAGAAAATTTAGAAAAATAATGAATATCTTTTGTTTTGTATAACACTCACCTTCAGACCAGGGCAGTGAGCATACCAAGCCCCAAAACATTGTGAATGTTGGGCTGCCACTCCCGCTGCTGCCCCGTTTGGCCCACGGAAAACAATTGGAACATTGACCTGTAACACAATGTTTGTTCTAAAAACTTAATACTACTACTATTATGAATTGCAATAGCACAAATTACAATACATGCTCCAAGAATTCTGGGATCAATTCTTACTTTTACATGTGGAAAACATGGGGAACTTTGCTGTTGGCTGGTGTGTTTTCTTGGGATACTTCAGTTTCCTTCACTCTTGCATTCTATTTCTACTTCGTACTATCTTAAAATGACCCTCACAAGTGCTAAAGATGTAAAGATATCACTGTTAAAGACTTGGCGAACACAGTTTGCATTCGGTGGAGTTTAAAAAGTAAATTTATGGTTAAACATTAAATACTTCTTAAAAGATAGTCTTAAACATAGCTATTAACAAATTTAAAGCTTTTTAATTTACATCTCTCATTATTACTGAGCAAAAACTGCAATGTAACGGTAGTATTTGTAAGCAACTAGAGTTATTGCACATGATCTTTGAACCAAGTATATTCGGGCTTTCAAGATAAAGTTCATAATGATTATTTAGATCAAGTCTTAATCTTTTTTCATGCAACAAAATTAAATATTGTGGTAAAAAGTTCAAAATTATTCATTTACAATAGTTCCCAAAGGTAAGCATATGTTAAATTAAAAATATATTTAATTGCATAAAAATTCAGCGCAAACAAGTATTTCTAAAAATAAACAATAAAAAACAGACAGACCAGGATAATGGGTAATACTAATATTTTGCCATATTTTGTGATGAGAATATATCCTCAAAGTGAACAAACATACCACAGACAAGATAAAATATTAAATTAAAACTGAAAAAAAAAAAAATATTTTTCTTGTGTTATTCATGTACCGTTTTGGTCAGAAGTTACCAGCATAACTGATAAGCTTGCTTAGCTCAAATAGAGTGCAAATTAACCATAAATGTTAAAATCAGTCATGCACATCTAGAAACATGAAATAATATCTTAATTTTTTTTGTTATGTCTTCTAACATAGTGGAGCGATAATAAGCAAAAGTAGTTTACACAAAGTTCGGAAAACAAATTGTAATGATATTAAATTTGCTTTCTTTCAGTCCTGTAGTTATTAAAATACACTTTTTAAAAATTATGTATTTATTTCATGAAACATTTGAAATTGGGAAATGTACACAACATGAAAGACAATAAAATTCATGTCAACTTACTAAGTACTAAATGTGTATTAAGTCTGAAAAAGGTTAGGAAACTGGTTCACACCTGTTTCATGTAATCAAAAAAGTTTTGAACACCATAGGAAGTTACTGTACTAGATACTACATGTGAACTGAGTTAGATTAAATTGTGATTAATAGTTCATTTAGCTATTTCATGTGATAAAATAATTATAATGACAGTCATGTGTAAGTATTAAGGTTTGTTTTTACCATTTTTACTATAGCAATTTTTTTAAGTTTAAAGAAGAGCAGATATCAAACTGTTTGGCAGTTTTGTTTAAAAATGGTTTTAGAAGTGGGAGCTACTGTTTTCAAAACAAGAAATCATACTGTTTCGACAAAAAGTCAATTAACCAGAATTTAGTTAGTTACATAATTACTAAACCATAGTATTTACTGCCTTGAAAAAAAAAAATCAGCCAACATGGAGAGCATAATTTTAAACAAAACTGCCAAACAGATTTTTTATATCTGTTCTTGTTTAGGTGTAAAGAATTCATATAGCCAAAAAGTAGTAACAAGAGAGCATAACATATATGAAATTATGATATGAAATTCTGAAGTTATTCTTCAAATATATCTTGTGATAAAAAATAAGTTAAAATACCTGCCATTTCTATGTAAGGAACATTGTAAAAACACAGCACTCAAAAGAAAAATCATTGAACTAACTTACATGAGTAAAAATTGTATGAAATTAACAAAAATGGTTCCTTACATATGAGTAGTTCAGTTCCTAAACTCTCTTTGTCCATCACCTAGGAAAAATGAGTTCTGAACAGGTTTGTGTGGCTTTTAAATGTGCATTAAAGTTGATGTGAATGTAGTTTCCAAAACTCGCCTTATTCAATAACATAGACACTTTGAAAAACTGCTTTGGCAATTTCATAAACGGGCTTGCAAATCAGTTTTTCGCGATTTGCTCAGATTTAGTGAAAAGGGTAGATTTGGAACTGTACTACTTATATCTTGTATGATGAAAAGATGTTCAAATGGCAGCCATTTTATAACAGAAACACAGCAAGAACAAAATTTATGTCATATTCATAAATTTACCTAGTTTCATTGTTATGATAAACGGTTATTCCATTTCAATACAATGGATCTGGCATGAACTAATTACATAAACGTCAAGTTAACTTCATACATGTTATATGTGTACTGATCAAAATATTTTCAAAGGGCCAAAATTTTGAAAATACAAGAAAAGCACAAACAAAAACAAACTTCAAGTCGCCTCATGTAGCTTCTATTTAAAAATCATGACACAAACAAAATACATAATTGTCAGGTCACTATAATAAGTATTATATGAGTACAGAGTTTGATGAAATTCCAAAAAATGGTTCCTCAGAACTTTCGTGTACTCAAAAACATTCAAATACCCACCCATTTGCAATTTGAACATGCAATAAACAAAATACACAATAGTAAAGTCAGCATTGACACACTGGGGCTGCTTGAATAAGGAAAATGCAGAAATTACAGTGTGGCAGATTGCATGTGCCAGGAAGTATTCGGGTGATGCAGCAAATGTTAGAGATATGCCAACTAGGAATGAGAGGAGAAAAATAATGCACTGGATGGTAGTATAGGTACACAACATGGAGGTAAACCCCTTTAGCAGAACCCAAAAACGGATCTCCAGGGTTGGTAGGCCAACGACTACAGGGGCAAGCTATGTAACGTAATGATGTATTGTTGCACCCTTCAAATTATGAATGGGATCTGTTTTCACCAATCCTCATGTCAAAATATAAGCACTAACACAATGAGTTTCCTGAAGGGAGAGTTAGCTATGAAGCCCAAAACATCTAGCAAGATAAGGTGAATACTCGAGAAATGTATGACCAGGATGAGATTTACGAGATTCACTCACCATTAAAACACAAGACAAATTGACCAGGCAGACAGCCAGGACAGTGACACGAGCCTGAAGCTTGAGCCCCTTCAGTACGCGATGCGGCATAAAATAGCACAAGGCTAATGTGATAAATTACAGTGTAAAAACAAAGACGCAGCACACGAGCGGCCAACAGGAGTTGGGGAAGCCCTCATTTCTGATACAGACGCAAAACTTCTGGAAATAGCACGAAATGGTTGGACCCGAAGTGTCACACAACATGTTTCCCCGTGTACGTCTGATTGCAGACTGTCATGGCTGCCCATGCGAAGCTAGCCCAATGGGATAGCTTTGCACTGCAAAAACAAGATCACTCAAACACCCCACAGTAAGTGATATTGCACATGCACACACAGGCACATTCACATGCATACACAGGCACCCACAGGCAGACACATACAGGCATGCACATGTGCACACACATATGTATACACACAGGCACATTCACACACAGGCGCACACATACATACACAGGCACATGCACACCCACAGACATACATGCACCCACTCACCCACATGCATACATGCATCCCTACACACACCTATGCACACCCACAGACATACATACAAACACCTATGCCCCCCTCAGACATACATACACACACCCACAGACATATGCATACACATATACAAACAGCCACACACCAAGGGTGTCATTTCTGGTTTTTCTTGGGGGGGGGGGGAGGACTTTTTTTCTTTCGGCGACAGTAACCTTGTTGAATCATTTTTATAAATTAAGCATGTATAAAGTAGAAATCTAAATAATAAAACTTCAGTTCTATGTACTTAAGTTAGAATTATTTAAATAACAAAATATAAAAAATATACTTTGTACACTTAAAATTCTAAATCCAATTTTTGGGGGGGGGGGGGCATTTGCCCCCTCTCAATGACGTCCCTGCCATACTGCCATACACAGACACACACATACACACACAATAAGGTGACCCAATAAGCACACTTTTTCCTTTGGAAATAATAGCTGTTATCATCCCCCTTTCCTTTTCTGAGGTACACAAAATTAAACACAGCCAAAATAAAAATGATTTGATCATGTATGAGAACACCAAGGTTACTGTACCTATAGATTGCATGTATACTTGTGTGCTGTTTATGTCAATTTTTTTTCAGCTAAACACCAACAATTAAACCACAGAAATAATCTTTGGCACTCAATATTTTTTACAGCAATATACATAACTTTCACGAATTATTAAAACTGTTAATACTCCTCCCCCGCTTATCCGACTCTGTTTTAACCGAACCTTCAGTTAACCGAACCGTTTTTCTCAGTGTTATAAATGTGAATACATGCCCATTAATATGTACAAACATGTAGTATGATTAGCGCGTGCAGCACGCAATTGCAGTGTGCACTGTGCCGATCACGAAGCGAGCCGCGAGCGGTGCCGGCAACTGAACGGG
>PNEQ01057771.1:0-11651 GCA_003012365.1 Medauroidea extradentata
TGTGAAGCCTAGAGGGCGGATTCGGGAGTAAAGTGGGCGGTATTGCCTGCAATGCTTTGTTGTTCATCATTTTTCTTTGACTAGTTAGGATATCTAAGTAGGTAGGTGCTCTGAACAGATGCACAAGTGGATATTACGTTTTGTTATTTTACTAGACAGTCGGGAATTGTAGCATTGTGTATTCTGTAGTTTTTTTTTTTTGTTGCTGGTTGAGCAAACCCAGGCATATCAAGTCTGCAGAAAGACCTGGACGAACACTCTAGACTACGTCAAGTTAAGCACTTGTATCACCCTTTAATGTTTACGTTTCGGAAAAGGTTACTGGAATGAATTTAAGTGGTTAAGCAGTGAGTGTTCGATGTACAAGTGAACCATTAAATAAAAAAACTAAACGGAAACCTTTTTTCTTTCTTTTTTTTATATATGCCCACTTAAATGTTTTCTCTCTACGCGGACACCGTTTGAAATACCTCAGGCTATCCGGGCATGTAAAACAAAAGGGAAGTACTTCTAATTTCTAAAGGACTTGTCAAAGTCATCGCTCGCCGAAATCAGCTGCCGCCGGTAATGGAAGGTAGCTGCAAGGAATAAACAACACGACAGACGAGCAGAGAGAGAGCGTGTACCGTCACATTCTGCCGCCCCGAATAGGGACATCATAACCTCAAATATAATCTTCTAGATAGTTTACGACAGTGCGAACAGCGAGGGAGAGGCCCAATCACAACACCCAATATGTCTTTAATATTTTTAATAGTGGAAACGTAAGTGTTAACTGTAGATTTATAGTGATGCGTTTATGATTTTGGGTCTACTTCAATTATTTAATAACATTTTTGTGTATGCAATAAGAAATTAAAGATAACTTTAACGGTCTCCAAAGACCATTTTAGTTGTCAGGAGAGTCTTAATTAGTGTTCTAGATTGCTGGGAGCAGTAGCATTAGTATGTGAACTAGTACTTGTCGTCTAGTAGCTAGTCTAACTTGTGTACCATGCATATTAGTGAAGTGCTGATTAGAATTAAGTGTTCAGTTGTTTGAACTGATTTAGTATTACGTTTTATGTAAAGACATGTTAGTATGGCTTGTGTAACTGAACAATGCAATGTGTAACATCCTATTTAGAAATAAGTTAGTGCTGCTGTAGAGAAAAGGAATGGATGTATTTGGTCTAAGGTAAATTGTTGAGGTCAAATAATATTTTATGTTGTATTTTATGAAATGCTATTATGATAATGTCAGGTACATTGTAATGTCGACGCATGTATGTTTACAGTGATTTGTACATACAAATGAATTATTTAAAAATTGTATCGCAAAGTAACAAAAAGCAGGTGGGTTTATATTTTATTATTTGATAGCTATATCTCATTGGTATCAAACAGTTAAATAAAACCCATCCGATTTTTATTACTTTGTGATACAAAAATAATGGAGAATTAAGTAGGTAGATAGTTGAATTTTTTGGTGAAGTATGGTAATTGCGATAATGCATAATTTGTATATGGTATCACAATGTAATATAGAGCAGATAGGTTTCATTTTACTATTGAATCCCAGTACAATAGTATCAAATAGTAATATCAAACCCATTCGCTCTTTGTTACTTTGCGATACCTTACGAGTAAAATATAAAGTTTTAAGGATGGTGAAACTGTGGAAATTAATCATAAGGAACAGGTATTGAAAGTAACAAAGAGTGGATGAGTTTCATTTTACTATTTGCTCCTAATACAATGGTATAAAATAGAAATATTAAACCCATCTGCTCTTTGTTACATTGCAATCCTTAAAGAACATTGCCATTTTTGTGTGTTTCAGCCCTAAAAACCCCCACATTCCCGCGGATCCATGTAAGTTTGTTGAAGTACATGGGAATGTTGGGTAGTGTGACGTCATCGGCTCAATTTAGTTTCGGCATTACTTGATTATTTTTGTGCGTGATGGGAAAGTGAAAAATCCTGTATTTTAAATAGTGTATTATTTTGGAACATCTCTGTTATTAAAAATTACTGCAAGAATAATTTCACAATTACACTAGCAAAAAAACTACTAAGTGCAGTGGGACAATACTTATTCTTACTAGTTGAAAAAGTGGGGCTATCTAATTTAGGCAACTGCTACTTAATTAATACCCTCTTTCTAAAAACCTAGCCACAGTGTTGTATGACAACTTAATATACTGAAAGGTCAGTTAACATCGTAATATATGAAGTAATACTAGAAACGAAATTTTAATTTTAGTGTGACCATCACTATGCAAGTGTCCTGTTCATGTAGACCTACTGTAGTAAGCACATACCCACAAATCCAATCCTGGCATCCCCTGTCTTTGCCACATCGAACCCTTCGCCAGGGCCTCCGCCACCTCCTTTAGGGGTAATCAGTTCCCTCCTTAACTTGGCCAACCGAGCTTTCAGCAAACCAAGGTGACCGGCTGTGGCTTTGTTCTTCTGAGTCCGGGCCATCTAAACAAAACAAGACACTGCACAGATTTGGGATAGGGAAGAGGGGCAGGTGGATGACCTATTTAATTGGAAAAAAAAGCCTGATTACAAGTATTACAACTAAGACTACTACTAAATGTTAACATTTTATTACTTAATTCAAATGTAAAACGTATACTCATGGGTAACTTCGCCAGAGCCCCATCAAGAACAAGGATAGGGATTTCCATGTTAAATTATAGCCTAATTAATTTGGTCTCAGTCACATTTCATGTAATAACTTTGAAACAAAAACTATTTCTTACATTAAGTAGAACAAAATGTAACAGGAATAAAAGTGTGTAAGCATTGTGTGTGTTTTAACCATGTTTTTTTGGGGTGCAAACATACATACTTGTTCAATTTTCACAGTATTGGCTGGTATACAATGAGTACCTAGCTATTCTTAATACAGTAATCTCTCTGTTTAATGACTCTCAAGGAACTGAAAAAAATTGTCCAAAATTGAAGGAGTTTTAGAACTGAATGATAAAAGTATGTTGAGACTTTAGATAGGACCATAAAATACAGTTGTTAAAGTGAAATAATTGTTAAACTTGAAGACTTTAAACTGAGAGATCACTGAACGTACCCTAAAAATATTTTTTAAAGTAGGAGTAAACAACAATTTTCTGTGTGTGTGACTATTTCTAGTATAGGCCTATATAGAAACATATTTTTATCAGTAATGTATGCCTTTAAATTAATAGTTT
Source organism: Medauroidea extradentata (assembly GCA_003012365.1). Lineage (NCBI taxonomy): Eukaryota > Metazoa > Arthropoda > Insecta > Phasmatodea > Phasmatidae > Medauroidea > Medauroidea extradentata. The sequence continues at coordinate 3,201 of PNEQ01057771.1, forward strand.
TGCGTCTGAGTAGCTATTCTTTATCATGTCATGCTATTGTGTGCTGTGTTCGGTGTAGAGCCAATCAACAAGCAGGATGGATACGACACTAATATATTTTAAATATTTATGAGGTTTTATAAAGTACAGTAAACTTACTAGTTTCACATTATTACTAAGGCTCCATAAGAAGTGATGAATAATTTTATGTAGTGTAACAGCAATGACAGAAAAAAAAAATCAAATCAGAAAAAGGTAGTTTAAAATCATTTTTGAAGCTTTTATGTCATGCACAAATGTAACAAGGCAGTCTGTGCTATTTGTGTGGATGTGCTACTCGTGTGCTGTTTGAACGTGATTACAGCTGTAGCCTATTTGATTTCAATGCAGTAGGCCCTACGGCCTTGATCACTTCCCCCTGTTCCCGTCACGTTTAGTGTGCATTTTATTTTGTGACTTTGTATCTAGGGCTCGAGGAGAGTACGTGGTTCTCGGAATTAATTGAAGGGGAGATTATACATTGCACTAGCACTTACTGTGTACTCGAAAAGAGGCATACTGTAAACTCGAAAAGAGGCATGTATGACGACACTTTCACAATGCACTTTTTAAGGATTTGAAGCCTTTAAAAAGCCCTTATACAAACACAGCCTACAAATGTAGCCTTGTCTTTACAAGTTTAAATTATCTTAATTCAATATCAACGTATACATCTTGCAAAGGCACGCAATAAAAAAAATTCACACTGCTATTTCAAGTTTGTGAAAACTTTTGTACTAAAAATGTTATCGTAAATGAGATAATTTCCAGTAGAAAACTGCTGAAACAAACTTTTTAAGACAGACAACTACTTATGTTTTATGATCAATAGATTTGTCCCGATGGTATTGTTTACAGAAGATGAATAACTTAACCTTTAACAAACATTTATTGCACCGGTAATTATAGTTCACTACCCATAAAAGTAGCTTCTACTTAATTATATAAAAACCAGGCGACTGTGCTCGCCGTGGGACCATGCAACTTGAACTAACCTCAGCCTCGATTGCTGCTATTTTGTCAAGTATGGTGCTCATGTCTTCTGCTTTTCAAAATCAGATTCAACTAAAACAAAAACAATCTTAAAAAATTATATTCGCTATTACGAATGTAAACGTTTCTGTACTTCACATAAACACTGTCAAATCTTCATTATTCCGCACAACCATATTCTAACAAAAACTCAAGCCTCGTGTATTTTTTCAGCCGACGACTTGGGTAGCCCAGGAGGACCATCTGCTACCAATAAAATTTCTCCGCAAAAACGATTAATTCCTCTTGATATATAAAAAATATTCCCAGCCTTAATTTACGGCTCATTCCGTTTTTGCTCTGCTGATAAGGACTGAAATCAAATACAGTAGTGAGATCACTGAGTCCGTGTTTGTCAGTATTAACAGCAGTATCTGTAAATATTTTGTCTGCTTTAGTGATTTTGCTTGTTTCGTGATGACTGGCAGTGATGAATATGTGCAAAACGTTGTCTGACGACCTAAATCAAATCTTTAATTTTGATTTAGTTTAGTTTACTGCATCTATTGGATATTTTTTAGTACAATTTTGTACAGAGATATTGGACAAGTCTTTTTACAACGTGAAACAAAATAAAATGTATTTTACGTGTATATGAAGTACGGTGTATATAAGACAATAAAAATTGTAATAATTATAATTTTCTTCACGTAAGTTGAGGCGTATGTTCTACCCATGTCCGCAGTCTCTCTGCATAAAAAAAAATAAGAAAGAAGATGGGGAAAATACACGTTCGTAATACTGACCAAAAATTTACACACACATTTATAAGTTTACAATATTTTACAATTCTTCAAATTTTTTGGCATATATATTTACCTAATATTAAATATTATTTATATTTATTGCTCATCAACACAATAGAAAGCTTTCTGATAATGGTTGTGTACATACAATCATGTTGTTTTAAATGGTATGTTATCTGCCACATGTTTGGTACGTGTTAAAAATATCGATAGCATCAGTGTCAAAACACAGAATTCGTACATAGAATAGACTGTGAATATTCATGCTTACGTGCAATTTAAAGATAGGTAGTCATTATTCTGCACTGTTTTTAAGTATTTCCCTCCAGTTTAACAGTAAATTAGGTTGTTATAATCTACTTCGTAAAAATGCATTACAACACTGAATTTTGCAACTGCTGTATATGAAAATAAGTTTGGTCCAAGCTGTTTATGTTAGACTGCACAGATAAAGGTTAAGGTTTGCATTATAAACAGGTTCAGGAAAACCCAGTCTGAACTTCAAAACAGTTATCAATATGACTGGAATTTAATGCCTCGAAAATTGGTAGCTACAGTATATGTGAACAGTTAAGCTACGATGACTTGCAGCCTTATAAAAATTATATAATGATGTTTTTAATTACGATATAGTATGTAGTTAAGCTCACATAAGTTGCTAATTTTTCTGAGCGTAAGACACACTTGTCTTAACACAACAGATTTATTGGAATTAACAAACAACACCAAAAACAAACTTCTATAACAAAACCATGTAAAACACACTGCATCACCATTCCAAGACTTTGGGGCAAAAACATCTTGAAACATTGTAGCAACGGTATTCTAAATGTTGACAGAAACATTTGAAAATGTGCATCAAAGACATCTGGAAACGTGCAGAAAGTTATTTTGAAACATGCAGCAAAGACATCTTGAAATGTTGCATGATCGCACCTCTGCAACATTGCAGCAATGTACTCCTGCAACGTTGAAGCTACGTCCCACCAAAAAGTAGCAACAACATTCCACCAAAACTTTGCGGACCCTGGACACCTGGATTTTCCAGCAACACTGTGGCAACGTTGACAAATTTGGGTGAATCGTTGTTACAACGTTCTCACAACACTGCTGTGCTGTATGGGATATTTGTACAAAGTGCCTGAATATTGCTGTATTCAGTTGTTCCCCGCTTGACTTAACCATAGTCAAGGAATATACCTACAGAAAACTGTTCTGTGAGTTTTATTGGTTGTACTCCTAATTCCCTGAGGCACTCACTTCCATTTGGGTAGCAGCCCTTTCCTCTCCTGCCTTACCTAGTGCTCGCTCTGTTTGGGGTAGCAACCCGACCTCTCTTCTTGGCAGTCGCTCCCTTCGGGGTAGCGGCCCACTCTCTCTTACTTCCCTGTGGCATGCCCTAGCACTGTGGACATCGTAGCGGGCAGAACCTCGAGAGACTCCACCTGCAAGTTCCGAAGACGCCAGCAGCAGGGACACGTCAAGTGGCGCCCAATGTGGGGCCTGAAGAGGTGTCAGAGGAGATCACCGGACCTTCCCAGACCCAAGCAACAGGAGCAACTCTCCACCACTTCCAGGAGTGAGAAAACACCTGGTGGCACTCTACTCCATCATGTAGTCTACTACCTCTTAATGCTCCAAGGAGGGGAAACAGACAGTCGCCTGTTGGTTTTGCCAAACTACTTTTGACCATTTTTGCCTGGGCTGCCAAGACAATCAGGGTTGGTGCTTCTTGTGCGAAGAATGTAAAACATGGCCACCTGTGAAACATAAACCAGCGATTCTACTTCACTGCATCACACTACTTCCCACGGACAGGGATAGTAATGACCACATGTGAGACCTGCCATCGAGATTGTCAACTTACCTGCCTCGGCTGGAGAGAGCCTCAACTAAACTTGGCCACATTATCATTTGTCTGCACAGACTGTCGCGTACACAAACCGTCCAGTGCAAATTCTATGACCCAAATAGTGCCACAGTGTTTCAGAGGATAGAATCATGAAGATCCACAGCTCCACATAATCCAGTGGGAACAAACTTTCGAGGCTCAAGGTGCCGACCGTTCAGGATGGGTGGACCTGGTGGCACCACTCCTGCACAAAGAAGCAGCAACCTGGTGTAATACCCACAGGAAATTGTGCGACTCTTGGAGGGAGTTTTCTCACTGTCTACTCGCCTGGTTTGGTAGCCCCTCACTCATCGCAAAACTGACTTCCAACAATATGGCCGAACCCAAGAAGAGGGAGAAGACATAGAAATCTTCCTAGTAACTAAAACGATCAAACCAGGAAGCCTGTTTAAAATATACCCACAGATTACACCAAAGTGGTGCCCAGAAGGTGGAGAAGGCCCACAGCTATTGGTTCCCACAGAGTTACGACAAATGTTTCTGTATCAACACCACAATAGCGAACTAGTAGGCCACCCAGGCATGGCCGAAACCCTCCAAGGGATTAAAAGTTGTTGCACCTGGCCAATCACAGCTCACCATTTCAGCAGTTTGTGTTGTCACCTGTGTTAAAACGAACATCTATGCAAATATAGTTTGTTATATCTGTGAACATGATTTAGCACAGAAAACAGCACACGCACAGACAAAAAACATTCGAATAGCACAGAGCTGCAAACTTCAATAGGAACAACACGTAAACAGAAACAGCGGTTGTTGTTGTTAAAACGAATACAAGACACACTGGTAAATAATATACGTGAGTGTTGGTATCACTGGTTCTGAACGTTTTTATTGTTTTCGCCTTTCATAAACAACTCATTTGTTTATTTTATAAAACAAAAATGGGTGAGCTTATTATTTTAAAAAACGCAGTAACCATTATAAACCTCGAAAACAATTTCATTTCGAATAAATCAATTTACTAACTTCGGCGCGAATTTTTACAAAGGTTAGTCAAATTAGTTTCCATTTCACCAGTGTTTATATTCTTTTGTTTATATTCTGATTGGCCGTGCGCAGCCTGCGCGCACACACACAGAATTTTTCGGATTTAGCTTAACTTTCTGTGCGCCGATCCTGTGCTATTTTGCCGTGTGTGTGCTATTTGTGATTGTGTCGTGTGCCACTTAAATGCTGAGATTCAACTTTCTGTGCGTGTGTTGTTTTCTGTGCCAAATCAATTGTAGCAGAGCCTGAAGGCGTGATAATTTAACCTCAAAACTGATGTATTATAACTTAATGAGTGTACATGAACTTTGTGCACCTTATTTTTCTTTATGGACTGGCAGCGATATCAGTATTGTTTTATTTACATATAATTGTGGTGCCATAGTACCCTTGACATAAATATTTAAACAGGTTTAGTGATCTCTCTAGCAAAGTCTACATGATGAAAGATGTGTTAGAAACTGTGATTTTGACATTTTACTTGGATATTTTCGGGTTTAGCATGTATGAATTAGGTAGTCTTGCTGCAAAGCCATTTTACATCGATCAATAAATTTCAATCCCAAATTCTCGCATATTTTCACTCGTAATTTGTTTATTTTGGTATCACAATCACAGTACTAAACAATGATAATGTGCATCCAGATTCGTTAAACACTAATTGTTTCTCTATGTTCACATGACAAAATTGCAGAAAATGAAAATTTCTACAAAATATAATCCTACTTAAAATTAAAAGATACTTCCACCCATTCTGCCATTTTCATAGTTCAGTCGTATGCGACACAGCCAAGTCACTCGGTTCTGACCACTCACCTGACATTGCGAATAGTCAAGTCTTACGCGACTGTTTTCGCATGGTTCGTGCATACGAAAAAAAAAATCGTACGCCAAATACCACTCGACTTACAAATCATATACGACTGAAAACTCCGCCCCTGGGGAGCGACCTGTGCTGGCCTGGGGACCGGGAAACATCAGCAGTCCAATCGAGCACCTCTGTGGAGGCACTGGAGAGGCACCAGAAAGCCAGAGATCATCAGGAATGCTACATATAAAGTGGTTCGGAGACCTCAAGAGAAACCACTCCTAGTACCTCCCTGCAAGTGGAAGATAAAGCATATTGGCGCACTCACCCATTATCCTCATAAGAAACTTAGTTCTGCGCAGGGTTTCACCGCAGGTGGCAAGGAACATATATCCCATAATACAACAACATGGGCAAGTATACTCCCTCCTTACTGACAAGTGACAAGACTCTGAAGGTGCACAAATTCCAGTTATGTTAAATTAATAAAGAGGGTGACATTACAATTCCCCAAATAGAGGACCACCCAATTACCCAATGATACTCTCATCATACCTTCGCCAAAAGCAGTAGTGAGACCCCCACCCAAACCGAAGAAAACCTTATCCTCGCCGATTCATCAGAAGAAGTCGCTGTGGTCCACCAGTCAAGACATCTACGAAGTCGGCAGACACTCTAGAAACCAGCCTGGTACCGATCTCCACCGTAACTAGTGGCAGTGTAGTGGCCAGGAAGTGGGGTCAGCTCAGGGACTGGAGCCCTGAAAGAAAGAAAAGAAAATAGTTGCAATGGTCACAAGGGAGGAGGGTGAATTATCGTGCACAAAATTGACCTCGACTACACTAGTGCGCGACTAGTGCAACAGACCAGGTGTAGCATCACGCTCTCACTGTGCTGCGCACCGGGATTTGCCGCGCCTATAAGTAACGAAGATGCGTAGAGCCCATGAAGAGTGATGTGTTCATATGGAAGGGAAGGCTGTAACCATCTATTATAGAGTGCATCCCAAGGGTGGTGGATATGGGAGCACCATGCTGTGGCGTTGCTGGGAATATTCAAATACCAGTTCGTGGACAGACTGGCCAGCGCTTCTGCTGTCAGGGCGTCGGAGCGGCAGGCTGAGTGTCTCGTAAGAAGATTGGCAAGCAACTGGAAGCTGTCTGTCGGCTGAAGGTTGGCGGGGGACCAAGGTGCTGAAAAAATGTGAAGTGAAACTAACTGCCCTCTGGTACTTGCAGGCAGTGGAGAGCTGCTGGGTGTGGGGAACTGGAATGCGTCGGAATTTGGGGTGGCTAAGTCCTTGTCATGGCCCTGCCTGGCTAGCAGCGGTAGCTTCGGGATGGCATGCCTAAAACCAGCCCGAAGATTTTGGAGGTAGGCTACTACAGGGAGTGGTGCCCCTTCCTCCACCCTGACATGAAATGTACAGCTGCCAACACTGAATAAGGAAGATGGCGACGGCGAAAAGACGAGTAACTTAGCCTGAGGTGGCCTCTGGCCATGGCCGACAAACCTAAAATTTTCTCCTGTTGCCGACACTGCAGAGCGTGAGCTTGCTTGCGCTCGGGAGTGTGGGCGATTGCCCTCTAGGAGCGCTCAGGCTCCTAGCACAAAACTCTCTGAGCAGCGCCCTTTTCTCATTGGTTGTGGCCGCCAGTCAGTGAGACATCACATTTACCTGACACACATCTTTCTTTGCAAATTCGGAAACGAATTGTTACCTAAATATCCTACTCTCTGCATGTCCTAACATTAATTATTGTGGTTTATTCCCTACACGCCCTGTCGCACAGCTTTTTCCAGTACCCTACTTTATTTTTACTGGTTTTTCTGTGCTCTTATCTATCTCTTGCTCTCTTCGGGGGGTGAGTGTATGGCCAAAATTGCAGCCATGCCTCCAGACAACCCTGCTCAGCCCATGAGGCCCACAACCTTCTAATACCTTGCATGTTACCTAAGATGTATAAGGCTTAGCCTTGAGACACACTCGATCCCTCCTTGCACTATAGTTAGTTACTAATGCATGCCGGAGTACCCATAGACTGAGACAGGGTACATGCTGGCGTAGCGGGATATGGGGGCTCGCCAGAAAGAAAAAAAAATTGCTGTAGTCAGTTATTTTCCACCTGACTTAACTGTAGTCATGGGATAAACCTACAGAAATGTGTTCTATGAGTTTTATTGGGTTTACTCCTACTTACCTGAGGTGCTTACTCCCATTTCGGTTGTAGCCATTTCCTCTCATACCTAGAGATAGGCATGGGAGTCGCGACACATATGTCGCAGCTTCAAATAGCTGCGGCTTTGTCGCTGTTAGAATTCAGTTGTAGACATTTTGTTAAATACCTTAGTCGATGAAATTCAAGCTTTTTCATAACATAATGAAGACATGGTGAGACATTTTGTAGATATACTGATTTTGCAATTTTATATTATGTATTTTTTTTCCAAACTGTATCACAACCGTAAACATTATATGCCAGAACTGATAGAATAACACCACAGTCTTAAAATGTTAACCTATATTTTTGAGATTTCTATTCTGCATATCGTTATTCTTTAAATTTATCTACAGAAAGCATAACAAATTTTATTCTGTGGTATCGGTATATTGTATTAAATAATATTTCATGTGTCGTTTAAATTTAAAAAGTTATTCAGTTTTATGTTCGTGAACAAATATTACAAATTAACCATTTTTGAAAAATGTTGCTTCCTTCAAAATAACCAGAACATGTTGTTTTGCATGTCGCAACTATCAGCATCAAATTCTATGTCGTACACAGTGCAATTCCTTCTCGAAGAGTGACGCACTGTCGCTGCTAGGCGCATATGCGACTCGACTCTGGAACAGTTCCATCAATCCCTGCCGCGACTCACGACACATCATCTTGTCACCACTGCTTTGTCACAGCTAGTTCGCGTGAGCTACTGACTGTTCGCTT
>PNEQ01057771.1:11751-33298 GCA_003012365.1 Medauroidea extradentata
AGTGTGTCAAGATCGTATTGACTGTAAAATATAACAATGAACTGCTTAGCCGACTGTTGGTTGTTTTTATTGGATTTTGGATGCCAAAAGCAATTAAAATATCTTGAGAAATTTTTATAAATATTAACGTTCTTATTACACTGTAATTTCTTTGCTCTCATCCACTGATATTTGTCAAGCAATATGTAAAATAAACCCATTTATACATAATTTCAAGCTGAATTTCAATGACAATTAAAATATAAATGCATGACAGGTTCCATACCTGCAGGAAATTAAGATACCGGCAGAGGGAAACAAATGACGACACAAGCGGCCATATGCGGGATAAGTTTGTCGTAGTATCGGCTCAGCCCTGCTACTGTAGCTGATGCGATAAGCGACATGCCTTGTGCAGCGACAAAATAGCTGCGACAGCATATTTTTTTCTCATCCCTACTCCTGTCTTACCTGGTGCTCACTCCCTTTGGGGTAGCAGCCCACTCTCTCCCTGGTTCTCGCTCGCTTCGAGGTAACGGCCCACTTTCTCCTACTTCCATGTGGTATGCCCAAACGCTGTGGACGTTGTCGCCGGCAGAACCTCGAGAGACTCCATCTGCAAGACTTCAGAAGCCCGAAGCAGGGACACGATATACTCATCACACCAAATTTTAAGTTTCCACACAATTATTCTACAGAAGCCGACATTCATTATTTAGTTATTGTTTTTTCTACAATATTCGACATTTCACGAAAAAAAAATTAAAACAGTTTATTGTTATTTTACCAAAGTATGTGATGTTGTAGCACCATCAATGCAAATTTCTTTTGAAAAAAAGTTGTTAAGGTTACAGGTCCAAATCGCTACAGGAGCCAGAAGATTTCGGACACTTAACCAAGTCGGCAAACGATATCTATCATAGACGAAATATTGAATACATTTTATAATATAATTTCAATTTTAGAATACAGTCTTGCCAAGTTAAGCTTTTGTGTGGCATTAGTATGCTATATCCACCCTTGCCAAGTGTATACTAGTTAGATTGATTTACACCTGACATAAACTTAATGATTTGTTAAATGATGCTTGATTCAAGTATATAAAGTTGGGGTTTGCTTGATTCAAACTTGAATTAAGATGAATTTGCCATATGGGGCAATCCAGGAGATTTGAGCTGCTGAGAATGTTCAGTACCAATAGGCGAGGCACCCAAGTAGTTGAATTCATCCCTCCTCCCTATCTTAGCCCGAACGCAACACACGTTCGCATTGGCAGCAGAACCTGTTGCGTCCCGGTTAGGCCATTCTCTCGGACCCATGGCCACCTAACCCCTCCTCTCACCGAGCGAGTGCACCATAGGGTAGCGTAGTGCAGTGTGTTAAAATACCAAAAGCTATTTAAATCGAAGATGAAGTGAGTGGTAAAACAATGGCAATTAAATTGAGAAAGAAATACCTGTGTGACTGACTTCCTGCGAGGGGGGTGGGCGGGTTATTTTTTGTTTTGATTTTATATTCTGTCTGGACAGAGATGCTGTTACAGCCGGCTATTCCCAGTGCGCCACTTTCCGCCGTCCCCTTGCTTTTCCTGCCTCTGGCATTTGCAAATTAAATTTAAACATTAACGTCAAGTGTTGTAATTGTTAGGTCCCAGAAGAGCTAGGTTTTTTTTTCATGTCCTCTAGCAAGTATTGAAAGTAATGCAATTTTCCAGTCAAAATTAAGTAAGTACATTACACCCAGGTATTTATTATAAATGTTTTGTACGCTAAATTCATTAATGATTTTTCGGGTTTGCTTGGTATGTGTTTTTAAGGGTTTTTCTATATGTTTTTAATAAAAGTACTTTAGTTGCTCCCAGGTGTTGGTACTGCTGGTGTATGGGACCAACCGTCCCCTGGGATCCGCCAGTCTTCCTGCGCATGTGACTGAGGTAAGTTGCACTTGTATAGAGTTTTGATGAACTGAGTGTAACACCACCATCTACGTTTATCCATCTTAAATTTGCCTAGAACATCATTTTATTTAAATCCTCTTGCTTCACCGGCCATTTTCTCCCACATCGCACTCTGTACGTAGGAGAGTTTAAATTTTACATTTACCGTAATGGCCGACTACCTTTTGGTAATTTAGGTTTCTCACAAGTAGCAAGTTAGCAGCTTCATTTCACGGGACTACATTGTGGGCTGTTCAGCCTCACACATTTACATTACGAGTTTTCCTCTGTTCTCTAACTGCTCAGCTGGTACGGCCACCGTATTTTCTGTTCGTTTTTCCTGTCAAGTTTTTACTTCTGTTATGGGTATGCTACAGCGGCTCGTAACAGAAAAACATAGCCAAGTACTCAAGTGTCTTGTGTATGTTGCATGTGTTCGGCTTGTAAAGTAAACACGAATAAATTCAGTAACACTGAAATCTCCTGTGTCGGCCTTCTCAGTCCCCAGTATTCACGTAGAGTCAACAGTGTGACTTGTGTTTACCCACAGGGTGGGTTTCCTGACCAGTACAGTTGCTGAGGGTAGTGTATGCTAGAGAGCCATCTGCCGTGAATATTTCTGTCTGTCCGGGTCGGACATGCTGGGATGGCGCCTAGTTAATTTGCAGTGGAAATTTGAGTCCAAATTCACACTAAAATCTAGTCATGCGAATCTACCCTCTCCCTATGGCGGCATAGTTAAGGGCTCAACAGGTGTTTGAGCCCAACATATCGTACAGTGTAGTAGTAAAAGTTCGTCCACATGTGAAGGATATGTGTACTCAGACTATCGATGTGGTGACTCAAACTGAAGGGTCTGATTTAATACATCTATGAAATGTTCAGACCATCCGAACATCGTCAGTTGAGACAGTGTGACTCAAATGCTAAACATAACAAAAAAATTTCTCCCATGAAAAGGAACCAATAGGAACCCTCAAAACTACTAGTAAAGCTAAGCCACTTGTGTCAAGCTAGTCCTGCAAACGTGCAAAGCAAGCATCCCCAAAGCGAAGCTGTTGCATATACTGTCAGCAGTAGGAACACTTTCTTCGCCACCTCGCCAGCCAACCTCTAAGTTGTCAGAAGCGGAAATGATGGGTGATTATACTGTTGATTGGGATAAATTCTCCAGTTTCTACCAACATGGTCTGGGAAAACACAAGGGAAAATGAAGAAGTATATATAGACCATGTTCTTTTTTCGTTAAACTTTATGTCCCTCCAACAGCAGAATTTATCAAAGTTATGTCAACTAAAAAAAAAAAAAAAAAAAAAAAAAAAAAAAAAAAAAAAAAAAAAAAAAAAAAAAAAAAAAAAAAAAAAAAAAAAAAAAAACTCTGCATTGCTGACCTCACCTGTTATATGCTTTCGTAATTCACCTTCGGCCATGCAGACATTCCCTTATGTGGTTACTTATTATGCCTTACCAATTATGGTTCTATGGACCATACATACATTAGTGCATGTTTTACATTTGTGGCCTTTCCGACTAGACTACAATCTGTAGCAGTCAGACCTATCTCGGCACACTCCTTACGATTTGTAGCACATAGGCCCCTATATATATCCGACTCAAAGTTTTTGTCTTGCTCACCTGGGGCCCAATTTTTTTAACTGTCGAAATTATTTCGCTAAAGGAACGACGCCATCTGGTATCGGATTCAAAAGAAGGAATTTATTTTTAACACTCACTAACTATTACCGAAATCTGGACCCGAAGTAGGCCTATCGAAAGAAATCCACCTGCAGAGTAGGTCGATTCCGATAGACATATTGGTCTTGTTTAGTGGTTCGTGGTTGTTGAAACAAGAAAATGGATGCTTCGTTGTTGTTTCATGTTAAATCATTTATTCAACGGTTAGTCTACAGTAATTTGTTGGTTTCGAAAACAGTATGCAAAGTCGGAAAATTCGTAAAATGAAAGAGAAACTAATTATAATTTTTAAAAACGTTTAAAAAATGTTTCGCATAGTAAAATCTACACATGGAAGATGATATAAAATGTAAAAGCTAGATACTCTAATATGTTTAATAATGTTTTCTAGCATTGTTCTGTATTTACAATTAACTACAAATATAGAATTTAAGAAAAGTCCATTCTCTAAAGTCACGTGTAAAAAATTGGAAAATCCAAGCCAGAACTGTACTATTGCAAAAAAATTAAAAGTTAAAGCAATCGAAATATAAAACATGATATTGAGATTATATTTTTGAAAATTAAACAAATAATGCTATTTTACTAACGAACCTGACTTCGGTTTTTAAATATCAGCAACTCATTCAATACTTGTTTTTTGGCTCTTTCTAAATAAAATATTAAATATTAAAATAACATGTGACGTGGTCAATACGGGTGTGAGGAGGGGGCAGTGTGTCGAGGAATCCGATTAGGGTATATATCCAGACACAATATCTGAATTTGACGGGTGAGATAGGGACCACTTCCAATGCAATTGAATGTTTGCCTGTAAAGGGCGCCAGTCATCCAATGCTGTTACATTGCCCGGGCGGACACAGGACTAGTGATCTCAGGGTTTTGGTAGACGACAGTGTGGCTGTCTCCTCACACAAAGGCCGATACTGAATAACACGTGAATTATGCTGGGGAGAGTACTTACCCCCCACACCTTCCATGCCACGCTGCACATACAAAATTCACACTTTAAGAAAAACACAATACAAAAAAATACACTCAAAGAACGATACTTGCGTGAGTTGCTCCAGAGTACGTTGTGTTCCTGAAATTACGTGAAGTGAAATAATTCACAAACGTGACTTTGTGAGACTCGTAATTGCTTTGAAAACACTATACACAAATGGTATGCGCTGAAGTGGGCCTGACCCTATGGCCGGTCAGTAGCCTACATTACTGCAGAAAACGTGCTTGCACACATGCGAACTTACTGTGCTGAAACTGTGGGGATCAAGAGTAGACCTGAGTGTATGACAATCGTGGGGGTGAGAAAAGTAACGAGGTTCTGGTGATGAAGTTTGACTATTGCAATTAATGTTTGAACGCAAAAAGTTTAAGGACCCCGCGACACGAAACGCGTGCATATCCTACGTTCGTAAAGCTCTTTCTGACGAGACAATGGCAGTGGGCAGGAGGACTGACCTCCTGTTCGTGCCAAGTCTCCTGTGGTAAAAATGAAGCATTGAATTTGACGGAATGCAGTTGTTGATAGAGTCTGTGATTGATTTGTTTAATTATTGCATTTACTCAAGCTGTTCTGATCGATTGTTTTTTTTTTTTTTTTTTTTTTTTTTTTACGTTACGTGACCTGGGTTCATATAGTAACATAACTGTTTTGCGTGGCAGTGATTAACTGCAAATTCATTAACTCTAAAACATTTTGTTACTCTGCTACTAATCTATATTATGAACAAAGTCCTTCTTTATTACACAATAATAATAACACTTTGATAGCACGAGAGTTATGTAAGGTTCGTTCTATTCCTGCACCTGACCTAGGTTCCACTTTGCACCGACACTTCACTGCACTGACCCACCCTTATCGGGTGTATGGTTGCACTACACATGACCATGTGTTCGACGTAGTACTGCACTGTTGGTTTGGAGCGAGTGACGTTTAACCTAGAGGGCGTGGCAACGGGTCTGAATGCCTGGCGTCAGGCGGGCCACGTTAAATACCACCATATTTGTTGCAACGTTAATATTTTTTGAGGTAATCACACTAACACTGAATGGCTGCTCAGCAGTGACGTCACACAAAATGCACTGATACCACATCTTACTATCGGAATCGAATTCCCTTCACTCGATAGCAACTACGGTAGTTTCAAAAATAGGATTTCAGCATTCCGACACTCGCTATCGAGTCGAACATTTCTCTCGTGAAATCATTCCGACAGTTTAAAAAATTAGGCCCCTGGATGGTCTTATTTCATTTATTCCACCCAGTCAATTACTTCTTGTTAGGGATTGGAATGCTCACAATAAGCTGTGGGAATCTTCTCATCAGTATAGTGGAAGTAGTGTAGTCAAACCTTTATCATAATGGTCGCTATCATATCCATAGATATAGCCAGAACCACGAACGAGTTTACATTTCTGACAGTTATGTTGGCATACTCTAATGTAGTAATTATTGAGTGAAAAGCGTGGCTCCCAGTTTTAACTAGGTTGTCATGATCACTTCACCTTCCTCGCAGTTTTACTTTACTGAAACATGGGTTCACAAATAAAATATAATGGTTTTAGTTTCCGAAATGATATTTGTAAGCTGTAAAATGTGCACAAATCGGGGATTCTGAATATGCAATAATAATGATTTCTAAGTTGGCACCACCTCCCAAATCTCACGTGGGTGGGGCAGGGGAGTCTAGGCTACATTGGTATCGCCGGATATCAGTTTTAAAAATACTGAACAAGTATTTTGTAGGTTTTTAATCCGTTGAGTAATTTTTCACATATTTTGTTGGCTAAAGATAAAAAAAAAAACTCGCCCGATATGTGTATGTATAATTCATACGTACAAACATATACATTATTTTTCAAAGTTATGTCGAACTTTCATTATAACTCGTATTTACGAAGTACGAAGAAAGTTCTGCGCATGTTGTGCGATAATTTTTGCTTACATATTCGTGACATTTCACAGTTATGTAAGTAAATTTGACACTACAGTGCAGTAATTTTTCGTTGTATGCAAAGGAATATAACTATTAATACAAGACAGGGAAAATTTCGTAACACTAGTCAAATAAGATAACATACATATTTTTTACAGAGTACTGTTGATAGCTAACTATGGCTTAGTAAATATTTTGTAGGATAAAATGCTGGCTTTTCACAATTGGATGCAGTCATGCTGAAGGGAACCAATCCACAAATTACTGGAGCTGAGATATTCAAGGCCAAAGTCTACCGTGTCCATATAAGCCTTGTAGAAACAATTTTTTTTTCTAGCCTCTTCTTTTATTCAAATATTATGATTTAATACTTGATCTTTTTCTAGGATATATTCTGTACCATCTTCTACATGGAAAGAATATCTCAAAGCAAACTACATTGTGGACTGGTTCCGTTTTGCATAACTCCATCCAGTTATTCTACCTGATATTGTCTTCCCACAGAAAAGAGGCCACACTTTAAGGCCCTTTTCAGTCTTTCCTTCCAACAAATTTGTACTTCTCTGCCTGTGCTAATAAAACATTGTCACAGGATAAATAAACATATAGGTCCTATCACATTCGGTAGTTAATATCTGAGGTGAAAAATAATTCAGCGCTTATTGCATTTTAGAACGACAGTACAAAGGGCTTACTTTACCGTGGACACACTATAAGAGTGTGGTTTTCTAGCAGAGGTTATAGAAGAGAAAGTAGACTAAGTTACCGTAAATATCAACGTCGGCACCAATCCCCCACCTTCTCTGTAGCTTGATTTGGTGTGTTGAACTTCACCTTTCTCTCTAGGGATGCCGTATCCCCAAGGAACTCCCTCTCTATTTCTCTCTCTATATTTCTCTATCTTCCTTTCTCTCTTTTACTCTCCCTGCCCCGGGAACTTCAACAAACACGCAACACACACACACACACACACAAACAGCTCCTAAGTACATCGGGAGCACGTCGTTTTTGCCTAAAATAGTTTTGCCTAACGTGATTTTCTACCTTCGTTTGGGCAAAAAACGTTTTGCTTAAAGTCATTTTGCCTAAATACGTTTCGCCTAAGTTAATTTTGCCTGAAAGTCGTTTTGCCTAAAGTCATTTCACCTGAAGTCCTTTTGCCTAAAAGTCATTTTGCCTAAAATCACGCCCATATCCATTTATCACTGGTTGTAGAATTCTAGCCAAACAACTGGTCAAGCACAATATTACTCGTATCCATACTTGCAGTAATCTGCGTGTCATGCCGGATTCACATAAGCACGACAGAAGCTACACGAAAGGCGTGATGCGACACTTAAAAATTCTCGTTATTGCTAACCCTAATTTCGCCAGGGACAAATACTATACAAATATTATATGTAAATACTTCATACTGCCACTACAACTAACCTATAGTAGCCTACGACAGCCAAAATCGTTACAATATTTCAGATTTTTCCGTTTACATGTACTGTATTTTAAATACTTAACTGGCATTCCGAAATGTGGAAATAAACACACAATTACACGTTTGCTTAAAAGGGTTGTGAATCGTTATGTGAAACAGCAAAAATTTCTCTTTCAAAACAAACAAACGCATTTTACTACCAACTTACCAATTTCACCAACATTTGGGCGCTACATTAAATTCCGACTAGAATAAAATCGATGTTATTTATGTAAGGAATTCGCGTCACGTCCGCTATTTTATGGTGCGCTGACGTCACAGAAACCTTGGTGCTGACTGGCGGATATCATTTGTGTACAGTGTCGCAGCGATTTCGTCGCTTCTATCGTGTCTACGTGATTCCGACGTTATACTTCAGAAACCTAGCCCGGTCGTCATTGTTGAAAATTATATCCAACATGGTGCGTGTCACGTTGGGACCAATCATTCACCGCACTGATGTGTCGTCCCGAACTGTTCATTGCCACGCTAACAATACAGAAAGTAGGCACTCATACGACTTATCATCTCAAACGGAAGATCGTTCGTAGAGTAACAAAACAAGAGCCGTACCAAAATTTAGCTCGAAATTTTAGCCTTTTTTTCATTACGTCTCTATCTTGGAGTTGCTAGCGAATATAAACGCATATCATACCGTATCGGGCAGCTCGTGTAATTTTAGAACACGGAATGTGTTTTCACCTCCAGCCTAGAGATAACTACACACTACGTTTTATTAATTAAAAATTATAGCTGCCAACATAACAATACGCAGAAAAAATTATTTTCTCTACGATCAACTAGTTTTTATTGCTACAACAGAAAATAAATGACCAAATAAAAACACATAAAAGAGATCATTTGGGTTAAAAGAAAGGTAGTACTGTTAATCTATTGAATAACGTACCACCTCATGACACTAAGTTATTTTTCGCATATTTTTATTTGTTGTTAGCATAGAGTTGTCCAGTATTAGTCTCTATAGTATTTGATAAAACGTTTACAGTTCAGGACATATGCCCCTCGCTGCCTGGAGAACTTTTGATTCTAATTAAGCCTATTATGTTTATTAGGCTACCAGCCAATTGGTATGTTAGCCACTTACACAATACAATCTCGGTAATAGAAGCAGTTGTTCTCGAATGTGATATCTAGTTCTACAAGATTATATTTGTCATTATTTTGTTAATGTTGAATATTATGCTATAGCATCATGAGAGGAAGCATCTACATGGTTCTCACGTAATAAATCATTGTTGAACTAGAGTAAAACTTTTTTCAATATTTTTTCCCCCACTAAAATTTTGGTATCCGATTATTCTGTCTCAAAATTTTAACTTTGATGTGTCATGTAACAAATTTTAAAGGCTGCGGTGTTTGCCTGCTTGTACCATCATCGTAATGGTTACACAAATAAACAAAAAATTATTTACATGCTCTGGTTTCATACGACTATGTAATCAAAAAACGTACTAACATTACACTGAGAAAATAAACACAGTCACTGATAATACCTTGAAACAATAAAAAGTTGAATAATAATACCTACGATTTAGAGTTTAAAAATTGGTAACTACACACGTTTTCCATGTGCTATACAGAAACGGAGCGTCTAAATTCGAGTTTCTATTGCCAATTCACCCAGAGCAATTTTTGTAAATGCATTGAAGACTTATGTCCGAGTATTTTTCAAGCTACACTTCTATGAAAATGCCTGTTCCTCTGACATACGTTGTTAGTGTCCAACAGAAGGGTGGTTCAAGAACTATACTTAAGCGTATACTATTATTTTCGTAAATAAAAATAAGGAATCATTTATAACTAGCGATCCGGGTAGCACTAATTATCCATAGCCAAGAATTGAAGTCTACATATTGATATGCCACACACTTTCAAGTCTCGATCCTACTTAATTAATTTATTATTAATTATTATTACTATTATTAATTAATCATTAATTTGTTTGTTAATTTGTAGGGAAAATATGACAAAAATGGCAAAAAGCAAAAAAGAAAAAAAATATTGTTGATCTGATCTTTACCAAACATCACAGGATCACTTGCTGGGCTAATCTGAGGATTGCCTGAAAATTTCATCAAAATCGCTCCAACCAATTACGGAGTCCATAGGTATCATACATACACACACACACACACACACACACACACATATATATATATATATATATATATATGTGTGTGTGTGTGTGTGTGTGTGTGTATTTGTATATAATGGAATGAACAGGTGGGAAAATCTGCGTGTTCACTGACTTGCAGACAAGCCTTCAAGAATGTTAGTGTACTCAGGCAGACATCAGCTGACAACTATCTGCTCTCTGACACATTGTCGCCATATGACTGGGCCTGCAGTTAATAGTATTTATTACCATTGCCTGAGCGACTTCCAGGAGGTGTCGAATAAGTCAAGAGCCAAAAGAAAAGTGGCCCGAAGTTCCGTAGTTTGAATTATAGCTTGTGCCCTAAAGAAAACACGAATATTTGTAGAGTGGAAATTCTAAATGATCTAAGTGTCAAAAGACAGAATTTAGTTAGTTACAGCAAAATGAACTACGTGCCGGTGCCAATGTTTTGCTGTCAGAGCCAAGTCCCGATAACTGTCTTAATAGTTTTTATGATCGTTGAAATCTTGCATGTCCCTTATGTTTGCATACTCTTGCATCGCTGTTTTTACATTTCACTTGTTAACATTTTTTTTAGCTCTTAGATCATTTAGAATTTCCACTCTGCATTTCAAGTCCTTAATCATGTTACATCTTGACTAGAATGCAGTCAATTGAACCCCTCGTTGGCAGTAAGCTGACCAATAATGAACGTCGCACAGTAAATAGTGTTTGTCATATATGGAGAGGATTAATAGAACAGTGGAGGGTGAGAACGCAAAACCAGCGGCGCTGGAGTCCTTTCAGTGGCGACTCACTTCTGTCTTGTCTTAATTTACATAAAATGAGTGCAGTCTTCAAAGTATTATCATTGTGTTTCAATCTGTGTGAACATTAGTGTACGGCATGTGGCATAGTACGCACATGCATGCCGCTATTCATATATGCAAGCTGCCATACACGCATTTTCACGTTGAGCTTTTCCCAGGAACTTTACGTCACAACCTTGAATACAATTAAAGGGAGGGGGGCTGGCAAACCACCCGCCACACACCAATACGATCTGGATACTATTACGTTTTTAGATAAGATACTCCATTTTATTTATTTGGTAATTGGTTGAGTATTTACGTAAACCGCACAGTATTTAATAATTTATATAATTTAGGAATCTGACAATATAAGTTAGACTCGCAGTCTAAATATCAGGTACGACTTTATTTACAATACATACACCTATTTCATTACATTTAAGATGTTCTTTACGGAGGGAGGAAACACTGAAAAAAATACTTATTAGTCACCACAAAATATTTTGTCATAATTGACCTTACCAAATTTTTTTGTAGTGACTACAAACATTTTTTGTGGTCCCCAATAAAGTTTTGCAGTGACTACAAAAATGTTGTAACCACTACAAAATTATTTTGTAAGGTCCATATTGACAAAGCATTTTGTAGCCGCCACAAAACCGTTTTTTCTGTGAAGAATAGTTAGAGATATTTATGATAACTTAACGAAATGGGGCAGACAGACAGACCTCGTAGGTAGCGTGACACGCCCCTTTATCGCGCCCTGTATGGCAACTCGTGCCGCTGTGGAGTGGGGAGTTCTGCCTTGCAGTTTGCAGCAACTTATGTTTAATATTATGGAACTCCTGGCTGGGTGGCCTGGTTACTGATGGCTGTGTTAGAACCATGGTTACATGGTTCAGAACAATACGATCCCCGGCGGAGCCGGTCCCCGGATTTTCGCATGTGGGAATCGTGTCGGACGATGT
Organism: Medauroidea extradentata; assembly: GCA_003012365.1. Taxonomy (NCBI): domain Eukaryota; kingdom Metazoa; phylum Arthropoda; class Insecta; order Phasmatodea; family Phasmatidae; genus Medauroidea; species Medauroidea extradentata. Next base: position 23,668 of record PNEQ01057771.1, read on the forward strand.
CTTTGATAAGTGGGTTTTTTCCTGGGCTCACCCGTTTCCCCTGCCCTTCTCATTGCGGCACTTCTCCACCGCAGGAGCTTATTCTATGCCGTCTTCCGAGTCAAGCAGATGACTACAGGCACCCAGTAAAAATTCTGCCCTGGTTCTCGGGTACTCTCCTTATACGATATAAGTATAAACAGCTTAAGAGTGCGCGTTAGATAAATAAACGATGAAAACATCAATTGATTTATACGCTTTTTTCGAAGCCAATACGGATAAAATACTCAATTACAATCCTAGATAATGGTACTTGCCACTTTACGAGTAAATAGTTATCCAGAATTACTAATTCGCGTGATCTCTTGCGCCGCAGTTAAATGCACGAGTTTCCGGCATCAGCAGATTGTGCCTCAGAAGTTCGTAACACTGGAAACAATTTTGTTTAAGACATTGGCTAAAACTATTGTCTAGGATTGCTATTGTTTAACTTTCGCAAATTGGCTTTCAGAAACCTGCAGTTATAGATTAATGTTTTTAGCGTTGAATTATGTGCCACGCCCTCTTAAGGGATTTGCCAAAAATATTTTTAAATTGTTGTTGATTCATTTTGGGTATTTAAAACTTTCATTACAGTAATCCATACTTCTATACATTGAATTTGTCATGAATTATATACAGAATCATTATTTTCCATTATAATATCCTAGGGATATACACCGGAAGTCCCTGACATATTTAGGACATATGGGACTAATAAGGGATATCCCTGGGATATCCTGTGCTGTATGGGTAGGAATAACTAAAACTAATCGACTTACTCGAATAGAATAATTAACTCAGAAATTAGATATTACGGGCCATATGCTACTACATTCAAAAGTACACAACGAAATACTTTCGACTTTTTTTAAAAAATTGCCAAAATTGAAGTAAATTGTAATAATGTTCAGATTTTTTTAAAAGTACAAACAATTTCATTGTATGTTTTTAAATCTTTTAGCATATGGCCTATAATATATAATTTCAGTGTAGGCCCTGAATTATTTCATTATAAGTATGGTATTTGGTTTTTTTTGTTATTTCTATGTTCCCGTAACTTACAAATTTTACAAGTGGAAAATTTAGTCATAACTAAGTATACCTGAAAAATTCGCGGGTTCATTGACTTGTAGATTAGTCTCCAAGAATATAAGTGCACTCAAGCAAAGAGCGGCTGTTTATTAGCTGCTCGCTACACAGTGAGGTGAGTCTGCATTTAGTTCAGTTTTTATTATTGGCGCAGCGACTTACACGAGGTTTCAAATAAGTCAACAACCAATTGTGAAAGTGACACGACATTACAGTTGATGGAAATAAAATGCGAATTTTTCAGGCCTCTAGTCTTAAGGTTAAGTAACGTCTGTAAATCTATTACTATGTCGTACAAATACAAAATAATGCATTCTTGCCACGTGAACGCCCTTAAGCAAGGTGGTGCGAAACATTTTCGGTCGCTAGTCATTTAGTATTCCCACTTGTGCAACCGTCATGTGATTGTACGGCAGTGTACAACTGCCGTACATTGCAGTATCTCGAAAGGACTCTATGTCTGGTGTGCGAACTCGTCACGTATACCTATGATTATTAGTCTATTTTCCGAAGGAAAAAAGTAGGCTTATGGGATCACCTTTCTATCTGTGTGTATGCATGTGTGTGTGTGTGTGTGTGTGTGTGTGTGTCCCTAAAAACTTTTAAACCAGTGGACCGAATTTCATCAAACTTTGTACACGTATAATACATAGCAACCTTACTTGACATTTATTTATTTTGTTTACGACATTTTTATATTTTGAAAATGACGGCTGTTTTAATATTTTCATATAAAAATAGCTATCTAAGGAACAATGTTTTAGAATTTCATCAAACATTGTACACAGACACTACGTGCAAAGCTGATTTGACATTGTGTATTTTGTTCATTCCGTGATTCTAATTTTAAAATGACAGCAATTTTAATATTTTTGCGTCGTATTACATATATTAGGAAATATTTTTACTTGTGGGTATTTCGTTCATCCTGTGTTCATATTTTTGTATTTTTAGCATAGCATTACATATCTTAGGAGATACTTTTCAGGATTTCATCAAACTTTGCACACACATACTACATACACAGCTGACTCGACTTTTGTGAACTCCGTTCATCCTGTGTGCATATTTTAAAAATGGCGGCAGTTTTTTTATATATTTAGTATAGTATAATAATCTCAGTAAGTGTTTTTCAGAATTTCGTCAAATTTGGTACACATTTGACTTTTGTGTAATTTCATTTTTCCTACATTCATTATTTCAAAGTAGTGGCCATTTTTTAATGTTTAGCGTAGCATAACATATCTTATCCATGTAGCAAGGCACAGTTGGCCTTACGAAGGTTTTACTGTCGGCACTGCTGGTTAACTGCTGGCTATGATATGGTTCCACTGAGTTGGCCCAGCTATGGCTGACTAACTGAAATAGAAAATTCAGAACGCTGTTTGTAACATATTGGTGGAATTTAGATATATGTGGAACTAAGACTTTATGCTGGCACATCGGAGATGACCCACGTGCTACATACCAACAATGATTGTAGGTTGTTGACTTTATTTTCTACAGGTTTTTATTGTTTTATATATTTACTTTAGTGCGAATATGTAAACGAGAAAGCATACTACAGAGTTGTAGCACATTACACAGTAATTAAAATAACTTTTTCGATGTTATGAATTAATACAAAGTTAAAATTTATTATTTAAACTACAGTATTATGCGGAATTTTGGCGTACACAAAAATATTCTATAAATGAATAGCACACAACTCATCCTCGTGTATTCACTGTGGTCTTGTGGCTGGTATGCGCGTCTGTCAACGTAAGGAACGTAGGTTCGAATCCCGGCAATTACAAAGAAATTTTCAGGTTAATATCTAGGTTCAGTGTCGATATATAAACAGTATCAAACAGGAAACTTAATAACGGTACAATTTTAAAGTACAAATATATTTTTATATCAATATCACACCTATGGCATGACATCTATGGGCCAGCTGTGGCTGTGGAGTGATTCATTGGTGAACATTGCTGGTACATGCATGGCAAGCCATCTGTAAGCCAGCTGATGGCTGTGAAGTGGGACATCAAAGGTGCATTGCTGGTCGGACACATGGATCATTCACGCCATTCTTGTTGCATCACTGTTGGACCATGACTGGGCCAATTAAAGATATCCCATGGTTGCATCTTCAGGCCCAGCAGGTGCCGGGTGCATTCCGTCAGTTGGCCAACTGTTTTCCACCAATGCATACCAGCTCTATTCAATTGACGGACCACATGTATTCTGCTACATGGGTAGGAAGTATTTTTCAGAATTTCATCAAACTTGGTGCACATATAATGCATATAAAGATGACATTACTTTTGTGTATTTCGTTCACCTTGTGATCATATTTTCAAAATGGTGGCCATCTTTATATATTTATCAGATTTTCACCAACCTTGGTACACATATACTACTAGATACAAAGCTGACTTTACGTTTGTGTGGTTTGTTCAACTTGTTTTTATATTTTCAAAATGGCGTCCATTTCTATATTTTTAGAATAGTGCTACATATTTAAGGAAATATTCAGTATTTCATCAGGCTTGGTACAGATATAGGCTACTACGTATAAAGCTGACTTTACTTATCTGTATTTCAATCATCCTGTGTTCATATTTATAAATGACGTCTATTTATAGAATTTTAGCATAGCACTACATATCGTAGGAAATATTTTTCAGAATTTCATAAATCTTGGTGCAGATGTACTGCATACAAAGCTGACGACTTGACATTTGGTATTTCGTTTATCCTTTGTTCGTGATTTAAAAATGGCAGCCGTGTTTAATTTTTAGCGTAGTATAAAATATCTTAGAAAATATTTTTCAGAATTTCATCAAACTTGGTACAGACATACTATTTACAAAGCTGACTTTACTTTTGTGTATTTTGTTCTTCCTGTGTTCATATTTTCAAAATGACGGCCATTTTTATATTTTCAGCAGAGTATAACATATATAAGGAATAATTTTTTAGTATTTCATCAAACTATGTACATATAATAGGGCCTACATACTAAGCTGACTTGACTTTTTTGTATTTCGTTCATCCTGTGTTCATATTTTCAAAGTGGTGGCCATTTTTATATTTTTTTTTGTAGTGTTACATTTGTTAAGAAATATTTTTCACAGTTTCATCAAACTTGGAACACGTATACTATATAAACTGAATTTGTGTACGATGTTTCTGAAGTACCTAATATAGACCAAAAAGTAGCATACATAAACAATATCGTGACAAAAATGTTTGATAAACATGCTCCAAAGAGTACAATCAGAACAAAACGCAATCGAGTTCCGTGGTTCACAAACGAGGTTAGCTTTAAAATAAAGGAAAGAAACAATGCTAAAATATTGTTCTTTAGAAGCGCAGCAGTATGCACGTGGGCGGATGTTACCGACACCATGCACGTGTCAGAAAGTCACGAAGGCAGTGTCATGTGACATTCCACCATGTAGCTTCTCTGTTGACTCTGACAAGATCAGACAGTTACATCGCGCTCTTGTGTGCATGCTTACAGCTACCTACATTATATTCTCGTGTACTCTTAAATCTAGTACGAGAACTACTTCGATTATAATTATGCAGGATTAATTCGATACTTCAGCCTATCTATGCTACTCGCCTAAAAACAAATAGGTTATAGGCAAATTCAAAGACAAATGTAACAGTGTGTCTATCACTGGGTTTGTAGGACTGCGAGCGAAGATGTATGCCTACAGGTGCTGCGAGAGTGTACAGAAAAAGGCTAAAGGAATTCAAACATGTGTGATCAAAGGAAAATTACCTTCCAGGACTACATCAGAGCTCTGAACAGAGAAAACGTTATGCAAGTAACTGTACATAGTATAAGATCATTGAAAAATCAGCTATATTCCAAGTGTAGCAACAAACTGATGCTTATTTGGCTTGAACACAAACTATGCATGTGCTAAGATGTATTAAACTCTCTACCACGTGGATACGCTGATTAAAAGTTAAGTCATGTTTATTAGACTATTTATATTAAATTTGTCACTGTAGCATACTATTTCCCTAACAAATGTACTGAATGTTACTAATGTGTTGAACATTTTTTCTCTCCCGACTGTGACTTACATCCTGTCTACATCGAAAAAGTCAGTACAATAAGCTGAAACGACATAATTATCTGTCAAAGTCTTGTAAATAATGCAACACCTTCATTGCTCGTGAACTGCAATGAATAGACGTGTGGTACACTACTAGCAGCTACTATACGACTACTGCAGAAATAATGAGACTCCACCAAGACTACATTGCGAAACTGTTGAAGGCTTATTATTACCATACCGAGTAACTGTATAAATGTTAAGAAATTAAACAAAAACATGTTTAATAGACTCACAGAATAGGTACAGGGGAAAATATGTATACACTTTCAGAAGTCTAGAACCTGTTAATCTGTAAAACAAATAAATTAAAGGTTACTAAAAAATTATACACAGGTTTAAAAAGTAATTTGAGCCAACAGTGTGATATTATGCAAACATCTGAGCAGACTTAGTGATAAAAATCTAACTAAAACATCAGGAGAACTACAGTGGGTGACGATGATGGTTAGCAACATGATAAACACTGGGCTCAAGTAGCTATTTATACTCCAGTATATGCAGAAAGAGAAGCTAGGACAGGTTGTGACATGCCTGACAATGATGGAGGTATATTGGGTGAGGTGCAATGTCAGTTCAAGGTCATGTAATCCAAGAAGAGAAGCTGGGACAGGTTCTGACATGTGCAGCAGAAATGGTGGTGAAGAGGTGAAAGGAAGGAGAAGTGAGCTGTGACAGGTTCAAACGCGTGCAGCTGTTCTGTTATTGGAGAGATGAAAGGAGGGGAATGTGCAATGACCATTCAAGGTCATGTGATGCAGAAATAGAAGCTGGGACACGTTCTGACTTGCCTGACAATGATGGAGAGGGGAAAGGATGGAGATGTGCAATGACAGTTCACGGTCATGTGATGTAGGAAGAGAATCTGGGACCGGTTCTTAAAGGTGCAGCAGTAATGGTGTGGAAGAGGTGGAAGAAGGGGGGAAGTGCAATGACAGTTCAAGGTCATGTGATGCATGAAGAGATGCTGGGACAGGTTCTGACAGGTGCATCAGTAATGGCAGTGTAGAGGGGGAAGGAGGAGGAAGTGTAATGACAGTTCTAGGTCATGTGATGTAGGAAGAGAAGCTGGGACAGTTTCTGACAGGTGCAGCAGGATTTGGTGGGGAAGAAGGGAAAGGAGGGGGAAGTGCTATTAAAGAACAAGGTCATGTGATGTAGGAAGAGAAGCTGGGACAGGTTCTGACAGGTGCAGCAGTAATTGTGGTGAAGAGGGGGAATGAGGGGGGAAGTAAGCTGGGTCAGTTCAAGGTCATGTGATGCATGAAGAGATGCTGGGACAGCTTCTGACATGTTCAGCAGTAATGGTGGAGAAGAGGGTAAAGGTGGGAGAAGTGAGCTGGGACAGGTTCTGACATGTGCAGCAGTAGTTGTGTGAAGAGGGGAAAAGAGGGGGAAGTGCAATGACAGTTCAAGGTCATGTGATGTAGGAAGAGAAGTTGGGACAGGTTCTGACAGGTGCAGCAGTAATGGTGACGAAGAGGGTAAAGGAAGGGGGAAGTGAGCTGGGACAGGTTCAAACACACGTGCAGCAGTTCTTTTGAATGTGAAGGGGAAAGTAGGGGGAAGTACATTGACAGATCAAGGTCATGTGATGCAGGAAGAGAAGCTGGGACAGGTGTGCCAGTGAGGGCGGCGGGAAAGGAGGGGAGAGGGGAAGGTACTGTACAAAACTGCCCGGTTACACAAAACTGTAATCAGTTCTTTGCTGGATGCTGAAGTGGTCGGGTGCTGTCCATCATGTCTGGGAGATGTGCAAGTAAGTTTTATAATTAATTACTGAATTTATCGGAAATCGATCGGGTATAGATTCGAGAATCTAGGATAGTTGATTGATTGAATTTTGTAACATTACAAAATTAAAAAAAAATAATTGTTTGAATTGAATGATAATCGATCGGGTATTGTGCGCAAAAAAAAATTAAATAATAAATAATATCGACTGATTTTACATGTTTAGTAATTGAAAATATTCGGGGTTATGTATACATGTATACTGCATAGCATGTGAACCTTACATATAGTACAACACTAGAATTAAATAATCGATTACTCGAATATGTCGATGACAGCAGTGCCCCTAGCAGACAACTCGGGAACAACAAGATGGCAGCATTAGCAATACCTACAAGGTCGAGCCGACGTTGCCGAGCTTGGCCGAGCATACCCGATGTATTTTTTTAACTAAATAATTTTTATATAAATTAATTTTATTTAAAATGATTTAATTTTTATTAAATTAATTTTTTTAATGCATGAGGGGTTGGGATGTAATGCGATATCAAAAATTTTTTGGGAAGACCCGTAAGAAACCTCCAAGATGGCGATGGGAAGCAAGATGGTGGAATTTAAACATTTTTTTTGGAATTTTTGAAAGTGATGTCATCCAAGAGGGCTACTGGAAACAAGATGGATGCCGGAAACAAGATAGTGGTCAGAAACAAGATGGCGGCTTGAAACAAGATGGCGGTCTGAAACAAGTTGGCGGCAGGGTGTCGGGCTACAGGGGTCAAGGTCGTGGCATCAAAGGTCAAGGTCACCCTCACATCCTCAGCCCCCAGCCCCTGGCCACGGATCGGCTGTTTCCTTCTACTTGTGTTCATATTTTCTAAATGGCGCTACGTTCATATTTTTAGCATAATGTGACATATCTTAAGAAACGTTTTTCACAATTTTATTGAATTTGGTACACGTACAATAAAGCTGACTTGACTTTTGTGTGTTTCGTTTATTCTGCGTTCATTTTTTAAAATTGAAACTATTTATATATTTGAGTATTACACCTGTTAGGAAATTTTTTTCAGAATCTCACCAAACTTGGTACCTACACACATACTAAATACACAGCTGACTTGACTTTGTGTATTTCGTTCATCATGTGTTCATATTTTTAAATCGGCGGTTATTTTTATATTTTTTTTCGTAATATTACATAATAGTAGCCATTTTTTCATTTTTTTTAGTAAATTGTCATATGTTTTAAGAAATTTTTTTAAGGGAATTTATCAAACTTGGAACACATTTACTACATTGCCTAAAAGCTGACTTGACTGTGCAATATTTCTTTAATCACTTGTTCCTATTTTTATAGTGGCGACCATATCGTACTTTTGAGTAATATGACATATTTGAGGAAATATTTTATTCGAAGTTCACTACTTTCGGTACGCATATTCTGGTAAGTTAGTTGACTACTAGACATTTTTTTTCTGTATTTCGTTCATCCTTTGGTAATATTTTGAAATCTGCATCAATGTTTTATTTGTATGACTGAAAGACATCTCCAGAAATTTTTTTCTTCGTTATAATCAAAACGGGTACGGGTATATTGCTTAGTAAGCAGACTTTTTTTTGTAAATTTCGTTTATCACGTGTCTTAATAGTATTATTTTTCAATATTCTTGAATATTAGTAAAATATTTTAACTTTAAGGGTCACTTTGAACCCTTTATGAGGAAAGTAGGCTTCTCAGTTATGCTGGTAACTTCTGTTTTTTCTTCTCATCACTTCTTTCAGGGCCGAGAAGGGTGGGGAAAGGAAATATACGCCATCGAAATATGTTGACCAATCAAAAATCTTTCTGAAATGGAATTTTTTGCACTTTTAAGTTTTTCAGTTGAACAAGTCTTGAGAGGAAAGTTGTCTATCCGTTTTTTCTTTTTCTCTGTAATGCGACCTTGAAGCTATACATTTGTGATAGTCAATGGGAGATATGATACAAAAGGCGCCAGTAGAAACGAATATGGGTGAAAACAGGTGTTGCGTATGTATTTGTGGAGAGGGTATAGGGGAAGTATTCGTAGACCTGACGAATCCGTAGACCAAACCGTTTCCCCTTCGGAATGCTCTCCGTAGTCGTGAGGAAACCCTCACGCCACACTCGATAGCTGTAGCGAATGGCAGCGTTAGAAGTGTGTGGAAGAGGGGAGGGGGAGTGTTTCGTGACCCACACGCACGACTCTTCAATAGCCCGAGTGCTGCTTTGATGTCTGGTTGGAAGACCCGAATGAGGAGGGGACCCTTCCCGGAGCAGAGCATCGAGTAAATATTTCCCGGGCAACAGCGCACTCTCGCATCACGTCTTGGACGGTATAAGACAAATAAACATTACCCAATACACTCCAGCCTCCCCAAACTCAGTGTTTGCTGTGATACTCATTTACTTTTGTTATCTACAACTTATTTTTTTATGACCATGCTCTGCTGTTTCTTGTGACAGCAATTTTTTATAACCTAAACGAGAGCAGATATCACAGATTTGCTTGGTAGTTTTCTTTAAAATGTTTTTGCGTGATAGGTAATATTTTCAAGACAATATATTATGTGGTTTCGACAAACAAACCAATTTACATAAAATTCGTTAGTTACGTAATTAGCCAAAACGAAAGTATTGACTGTCGTGA